>JAJKFI010026673.1:0-30200 GCA_029204185.1 Lerista edwardsae
TTCTAGAAATACTGTGGGGGTAAGACACCCCTAGCACCCCTAGGGGTGGGGGTGGGAAGGGGGTGACATGTAAAAATCAAAAACAGCTGACATTGGTGTCGAATCCATAGTTTTTGGGGTCGCTGAGATGAACGGTGATGAACAGGTCACTGAGATGAATAGTGACACTCTTGATGCCGTTTACACCCACGTTCGGCCCCCATCAGCATGGAGGGTGAGAAGGGGTGAAAAATAAAATGTCCACAATGACCAACATTAGTGTCAAATCCACAGTTTTCGGGGTTGCTAAGCTGATTGGTGACAGTCCCGATGACATTTAAGGCCAATTGTAGTCGAATACAATGCACCCCTATGGGTGGGGGTGGGAAAGGGGTGACATGTAAAAATAATTGAAAACTACCAACATTAGTGTCGAAACCATAGCTTTTGGGGTCGCTGAGATGAACGGTGATGCTCCCAATGCCATTTAAGTCCACGTTCAGTCCCCATCAGCATGGGGGTTGAGAAGGGGTGCAAAATGAAATGTCCAAAATGACCAACATTCCATGTCAAGTCCATAGTTTTCGGGGTCGCTAACCTGCTTGATCACATTTGCCCAAAAACAGGAGGCTAGAAATATGTGATGATATGCAAATTGGCAGCAACTGATGGAACATCAACATTTGAACTTGTTGAATTTACAATTATGAGAACTTTCATATTGTAACTTCTTCAGGGACCAAATTCAAGGACACCACACAAGTTGCCAAGCGCACCCAAGAGTTATTTTGCTGCTTTCACCCTCCTAACTAGTTTGATCAGATCTGAGCAAAACGTAATGCTTATGGAAGACAAGCACACAGAGGATAGCAATAAGAAACGTCCAAGCTCAGCTTGTCACTTGGAATTAAGTTAACACAGGACATTGGTTGCCTTCCAGTACCAGGTTACCTCTCCATCATTTGCTAATCATGGGACAATGCTACTATTGTTGAAATATATGCTATTCACTAACAGGATGCCATAAAATTGATACGGTAGTTTGTTCACATAGAACCTGAATTGCTTCACTAAAGTTGCATAGTACAAAATTTGTTATTAAAACCTGCAGCGACCATCTGTTCACTGGGAAAATAGGCTGAATCACAGACGTATTAGAATTCTTGTCCTTTGCCAATACCATGAAAGCATGATTCAGTCACAAGACTGATGATTTTATGACAAATATTTTTACTGCTCATGGATCATAGAAGCTGCCTCTTTAAGCACACACATTCCGGAAGTAAATTTTCCTGCATTGCAAGGTCAGGTAGTTCTTTGATAGGTCCTCTCCTGATGTCAAGCACTTCTATAATCGCTTTTTCCTTCTGTGCTCTTCTTACAACCTGTGCAGCGTGCTAATTAGCAAGGCACTTCAAGAGGCCTGGCACAGGATAGAAGAGAAAAGCATCTATGGAAAAAAAAAAACATCAGATGCATTTCATTGTGAAGGAAACAAGAACAGGAGCTTCAAGAACTGAGGAAGACGCCAGAACAGAAAGTACACTAACTAAGCAGCATAATGCCAGGTAGAACCTTTGACTAGACCCACAGCAGAGGATATCCCCTCTTTTGTTATTTTAGTTCATGATAGATGGAGAAAGCACTAGCACTAGCCTCACCCAAACCAAATGTGACAGGCAGACAAGTGCACCTTTTCTTTTTGGAAAATAAGGCAGTTCAGAGGTTTGTGAGCCCAAGTAGATGAACAGCAGGGGGAGGTCTCATTCCTTTCCTGCTTTGCATTCTGTAGCAAACAATGCAAGGACAGCAATATAATTTCCTCTGCAGGTGAATCAGAGGCGTTTCTACAGGGATGGCTAAACTCTAAGTTTTGCAAGAAGCCTTACCCTGTCACGTAAATCCCTCCTCTCCCTTGCTGCTGTAGCCAGTAAGCAATGCCAAGATGATGTTGTTCCCTGTGAGGATTGGCTAAATCGGTGCAGGAGAGGAGTGATTTCCACTGCAAGGTAAGGCTTCTTGCAAAACGTAGAGCTTTGCCATCCCTGTAGAAATGCCACTGAGGTGAATAGCAGATAGGGTAGTGTGTATATAAGAGGAGAAAAACTTGGGGTCCCTTCCTCCAGTATTCTTCTACTACTTGTTGGCTTCTGAGAAAACTTGGTCCTTTTAACCCACCCGTAAACCATTCAGTGAAAGATGCACACAACTGTCTGTGTTATTCCACAATCACAAACTAATCTGTAGAGTTGTGTGTTTATTTGGAGCGGGAAATGCAAAATAATGTGACATAACACAAAATTTGCCTCAAAAATGAATAAAGCCATTTTTATTAATAAAATTAAATAACCCCGATTTTACCCCTCTCAGCGCTGCCTCATGGTCCTGTTTTCCCCCCAAATGAGTTGCAGAGGCCTCTGCGGGACCTCTGAAAAGCAGAAAGATCCAACAAGGCATCATGAGTTCATTTATATTGTTGGTGCAATACCAGTTTCCACTGCTAGATGGCTTGCTTCATTCAAGCTTTCAGAAGGCATCATTTCTCTCCCAGATAATGGTGTAGCTAAAGCACCTGCTACCCAGGGTCAAAGAAAATTTTTAAACACACATACCCGTGACAAAATCAAATTTAATTAAGTAAATAAGAGGTTTTCTGGTTGATTGGCTATAACCTTCGTTTCCCTCCTAAAGCTTGTTGCCCGGTGTAATCCCTCTGAGCTACTGTACTTCATTGCTCCCAGGGCCTTATTCTCACAGCCTCATTATCCAACTGCAGGCGGTGCTGGACATTGCAAGCAAGTGCATAACCTGAGGTTGTGTGATGAAAGATTGCTCCTACCACTTTGTGCTGAAAGACTTATGGGCTAGCTAGGTAAAATTGCCTATTGATGTATGGGCCCACCCTATAAATATTTGACTATGCCTCTATTCTGTATCCTGTGTAAATGTTCTACATTTGTATGATTTGGCACTTTTCTGCTTTTTGCATGCCCTCCCTTTATTGAAACAATTGTTGTTTGCATTTTTTCTGGCTATTATCTATACCCCCTTTGCTTCCCCCTATCAGGAGCTCTGGAATGCTTGTTCCTGCACCTGCTTTCACTATATCACCTATATCACCTCCCTAGTATACATATCTCAGGGATCTTCAAACCTTTCAGTATAAGGGCCACATTGTATTTTTTTATAAATGTTCAAGAGCCAAAAAAATCAGTTTTATAATGAATGAGTGAATGAAATTTAAATGAATGAATAAGTTTTACTTGGGTCTTTTTTTTTGTAATTGGCATGATATGATTCAGAACAAAACAGAAATGTGACAATTACAAAGAAACAATGCCATGCTTAAACTGAGAAATGATATGACTAAAAACGTCAAACATTAGCAAATGCTTGCCAAAAAAAACACAAGTTGCTACAGGCCGAATAAAATCTTGTGGCGGGCCAAATATGGTCCCCTGACCATAGTTTGGACACCCCTGCTCTGAATAATTTGAATAATCTGAATAATTTAACAGCAAGTTTTTTAAAAAAGGAATAAAAACACATAACACCACTTTTTTTCCTTTTCCAAATTTTTATTTATTGAAATACTAAAAAATCCACCTCTACTAATTTAATAAGCACTCAAGATGCATACCTCGTAGTAGCTTCACATGTTACAAGCAGTATTCGTATATAAACTATCCCCGGAGTACTGAAGTGTTGTTATATGTTGCAAAATCAGCCCTGGTAAAAATCAAGGCTAATCACACCACCCTTGGTTGGTATTCTCGTGTCTTAGAGCGCAATCCTAAAATGGAATTAGGCCAGCTTGGCCAGCACAAGCGACAACACAAAATATGTTTGGATCACTCTTGGAGTCAGAGAGGACAGCACACAGATGTAGGGTTGCCAGATACAAACTGGGACAGAGTGCCTGTGCCTATGTATAGAAGAGGAAATTTGGGCAGTGCAGCTCATTAGGGAAGGGTTTCAAAAGCTGCCCCTGCCCAAATTCCTTCTATACAATGGTCAAAGGTAGAGGCACCCTGTCCCAGTTTGTATCTGGTAACCCTACACAGATGTGCACCACCCTCCCTGCCTCCAAGAGTGGTCCCAACGTGCTTTACGGTGGCACTTGTGCCGGCCTAACTTGTCGGTCTAACTCCAGGTTAGGATTGCACCCTTAAAGTCCCTTATCACTGAAAGCAGCTATTCTATTAATCCAGGAGAATAGCTACAGAGGAACACGGTAATTTCCCAGGGCCTCAACAGGTTTATCAAGTTTCCTTCTTCCAAGGAGCAAACTTGCTCAAATGCCATTATTTATTTAGGGTGTTGTTTTTTAAAGATTGTGCTCCACCATTTGACCCATAAAGAGTCCAGACTACAGTTCACAAAATCATCACAAAATTATGTTAAACTCATAAAATGAACAGGTTGCAAAACAAAGCAAAACCCATGAATAATCAAAGCCCATGATACTAAATCATGAATTTAGTAGTTTGGTAACTACTAAAACCTAATTACAAATTTTCCTCAAAGCCTTTTGAAAGAAAAATATCTTAACTCACTTCTTAAAAATCAGCCGTTCTTTTTAAATTGAACAGCCCACATGGCCCATTCTTATAATATTATATTATTTATTACATTATTACAGTTAACCCCTGCTAACTAGGCAAGAGGCACTTTTTCAAGTAATGTTCCTCTTATGTTTAGCAGGGGAGAGTAATTGTCCCTCTTCACCCCGCGCAGTCTTTCTAGTGGCTGTTGCTGGTGATCTGCCTTTTTTTTTTTTAGATTGTGAGCCTTTTGGGACAGGGAGCCATTTAACTTTATTATTATTACTATTTGTCTGTAAACCGCTTTGTGAACTTTGTGTTGAAAAGCGGTATATAAGTACCTGATTGATTGATTGATTATATTATTACAATATTTGACTATAGGCTAATACCCATCAGCATTATACATATGGCTCACCTGGAAAGAGACGCAATACATGTGTTTACTTCTGCTTTAGTACAGGCGTGCCCCATTATCCACTGATTCCGTATCCATGGTTTCATTTATCCACTGATATTATGGATACAGGGACTCCCATTAAAAAGAGAGGGGAACATTAAATAAATCTCTTTTTTACCTTGTTGCAGCAAAGCCACTGATGTGCCCCTATTTTTAAAAAGGTCCTGACCCACAGTTTGAATAATAATAATTATTATTAACAATAATTAACAAAAGTGGCACATGGTTGGAGGGATGGAAAAATCAGAGGCATCGCACCCATAGGGTGCAATGCCGTCACTGCCATGGGTACCGGCGCGGGAGCTGGGTGTGCTGCGGAAGAGAACGGCGCAGAGCTGGATGCTCCCACCCGCCCTTGCCTCCGTTACACTCCAAAGTGGAATGATTCCAGAAGCAGGGGGTGTAGTGAGGTTGCGCAGTGATGTCTTTCGTCACCTCCTTGCCTTAGGCGTGATCAGAGCCTGCTCCGGCTCTGGAAAAGATTTCAACAGATGATCTTAGGGGTCAAATAGAAACATACGGAGGTAAGGTCTGTATATATAGCACACACAACACAAATTACTCTAGGCTTTTTGCATATGAGTGAATACTATCTTTCAAGAGAAGATTACCTTCTGAGTCAAGAGAGGCTATTTTACAGTGATACACAGTGAGATTAGCTGTTTTCAGTGATGTCATGCAGGGGGTACGCGGAGGTACGCGAGTACCGGTTCCTAGGATTATGGCTGGCCCCACCCATTCGCCCACCCACTCATCGACTCCGCCCCCTGCAACATTTGAATTTCCTGCACGTTTGAGTTGCCTGCACGTTCTCAGAGCCAGGTAGGCAGGCAGGCAGCAAACGGAGCCTTGCCTTGCCTTGCCACTGAAAAATGAGCTGCTCTGAGGTTTTGGGACTGTTGAGTCACTTTAACATGATGCCAGGCCTCCTTAACATGTTCTGGGGGTGCTGTGGAATACTGTTGCAACTATTGGGTCGGTTTAAAATTGTCAGAGGCCTCAAAAAGGGCTTTTTTCATGTCACTTCCTGCCACGACATCACTTCCAGCTTATGATGTCACTTCCGGTGGGCAGGTCCCGACACGTGCCAATCAAAAGTGAGTACCTGTTCTTAAATCATTTAGATGACACCACTGGCTGTTTTCATAAGAATATAAGAAGAGCCCTGCTGGATCAGGCCAAAGGCCCATCTAGTCCAGCATCCTGTATCTCACAGTGGCTCACCAGGTGCCTAAGGGAGCTCAGTAGACAACAAGATGCTTGCACCCTGTTGCCTCCCCCTTGCACCTGGCATTCTGAAGTAGCCTACAATTAATGTAAGGGAGTTACACCACCCATCATGGCATATAGCCCACGATGGACTTTTCCTCCAGAAATCTATCCAGTCCCCTTTTAAAGGCATCTAGGCCAGATGCTATCACCACCTCTTGTGGCAAGGAGTTCCACAGCTTAATTACCCGCTGGGTAAAAAAATATTTCCTTTTACCTGTTTTAACTCTCCCAACACTCAATTTCAGTGGATGCCCCCTGGTTCTGGTATTGTGAGAGAGGGAAAAGAACATCCCTCTATCAATTCTATCCCTCCCGTGCATGATTTTGTATGTCTCAATCATGTCCCCCCCCCAGGCGCCTTTTTTCCAGACTGAAAAGCACCAGACGCTGCAATCTTTCTTCATAAGGGAGGTGCTCCAGACACGTAAGCATTTCTGTCGCTCTCTTCTGCACCTTTTCCAGCTCCACTATGTCCTTTTTGAGATGTGGTGACTAGAACTGTATGCAATACTTTAGATGTGGCCTCCATCGATTTGTACAATGGCATGATAATGTTGGCTGTTTTATTCTCAACTCCTTTTTTAATTACCCCAAGCATGGAATTGGCCTTCTTAATTGCTGCCGCACACTGGGTTGACACCTTCATCGAGTTGTCCACCAGCACCCCAAGATCTCTCTCCTGAGCTGTCACAGACAGCTCAGAACCCATTAGCCTATAGGTGAAGTTTTGGTTTTTTGCCCCTATGTGCATCACTTTACATTTGTCTACATTGAAACGCATCTGCCATTTTGCTGCCCATTCCCTCAACTTAGGGAGATCCTTCTGGAGCTCTTCACAATCCTTTCTCCACCCGGAAAAGTTTTGTGTCATCCGCAAACGTGGCCACCTCACTACTTATGCCTGTTTCCAGGTCATTTATGAGTAAGTTGAAAAGCACCGGCCCCAAGACAGATCCTTGGGGCACTCCGCTTTTTACCATTGTGAAAATTGCCCATTGACCCCATTCTCTGTTTCCTGGCCCTCAACCAATTCTGAATCCATAAGAGGACCTGCCCTCTTATTCCCTGACTGTGAAGTTTCTTCAGCAGCCTTTGGTGGGGAACTGTGTCAAATGCTTTCTGAAAATCCAGATATATGATATCCACAGGTTCTCCCACATCCACGTGCCCGTTGACTTTTCTAAATAATTCTAAAAGGTTTGTGAGGCAAGACTTACCTTTACAGAAGCCATGCTAACTTTCCTTCAGCAACACTTATTCCTCTATGTGTTTTAGGATTTTATCTTTGATGAGGCTTTTTGCCATCTTACCCGGAACAGACGTTAGGCTGACCGGCCTGTAGTTTCCAGGGTCCCTCCTCCTCCCTTTTTTAAACGCTGGCGTGACATTGGCTAACTTCCAATCCTCTGGCACTGCAGCTATATGAAGGGACAAGCTGCATAGTCTAGTTAAGAGGTCGGCAACTTCATTCTTTAGTTCCTTGATAACTCTTGGATGGATGCCATCTAGGCCTGGTGACTTATTTATATTTTTCAATTTGATCTAAAACATCTTCTTTAGTAACCATTATCTGACTTAATTCCTTAGTTAGGAGAGGCCGTTTGGGCAGCGGTATCTGCCCAAGGTCTTCTGCCATGAAGACAGATGCAAAGAATTCATTTAATTTCTCTGCAATCTCCAAGTCCCCTTTTATCTCCTCTTTCCCTCCCTCACTGTCCAGTGGGCCGACCGCCTCTCTGGCAGGTTTCCTGCTTCTAACATATTTGAAGAAGCTTTTATTGTTCCCCTTTATGTTGCTGGCCATGCATTCCTGAAAATCTTCTTTGGCCTCCCGTATCACCCTCTTACATGTCTTCTGCCAGAGTTTATGTTCTTTTTTATTTTCTTCATTCGGGCAAGACTTCCATTTCTGGAAGAAAGCTTCCTTGCTCTTTACAGCCTCTCTCACTTTATTCGTCAGCCATGCACCCTCCTAGACCTAGTCAAGCCCCTTTCTTTGTGGTATACACTTCAGCTGGGCCTCTACTACTGTTATTTTAAACAGCATCCACGCAGCCTGGAGAGACTGGACTCTTTTTACCTTCCTTTTCAATTTCTAACTAGCCTCTTCAACTGAGGGTAATTGAAAGTTGAGGGTTTTTGTGTCAGATTTGCTCTGCACTCTTTCCTGGACATGCATGGCAAAACCAATCGCAGCATGGTCACTGTTCCCCAATGGCTCAGTAACACTGACATCCTTAATCAGGTCCCAAGTACCACTCAATATTAAATCCAGAGTCACCTGCCCTCTGGTGGACTCCATGACTAGCTGCTCTAAGGCACAGTCATTTAACACGTCAAGGAATTCAGTCTCTCTTTCTTGACCAGAGCACCAGTTGACCCCGTCGATATTAGGATAATTCAAGTCCCCCATGATTACAATCCTGTCTCTCTTGGTCAACGCCTTCATTTGTTTCCTAGTTTCAAGGTCACCTTCAATGTTTTGATCTGGAGGGCGATAGCACCCCCCCACTATTACTTCACTCTTTTGTCCTGGTAGTCTAACTCAAAGAGACTCTATGGTGGAGTCAGGCCCACCTTCAATTTCTACTCTGCTGGCTTCTATCCCTTCTTTGACATAGATGGCCACCCCACTGCCAACACGCCCTTCCCTGTCCCTCCTATAGAGTTTATAGCACAGGAAATGAGGATGTTCTCATAAGCCATGCCTGGGGAAGTTGGGCGCTTCCACAGTAATTAATACAACATTGCCAATAACGTTCTTTGTCATTCATCCATCATGCTAATGGCCAATTCACACACCTGTCCCCATAGTGTACATGTTAGAAACCAAATGTTTCTGTTCAGAACATGCATTTTAAAACACTTGTGAGACATGGGTGCATGCTGCAGGGATTCCTCAGCAGCAGTGAGAAATTATGCAATCCCACGTGGACTGTACTATATGATTTTTCTGAATATTTCAATTTAAGTATGTTGCATTTTAAAAGACTATTGGACCATACTCCTGTTGTTAAAAATGTTTTATTGTCGCTCGCCTTCTATATATTGCCCTTTAGGCTAAATTTGTGTACTGTACATCCATTGTGTGTCACAAAGAACATGAAGAAAAGCGTCTTAGCCAGAGAATCAAGAAAAATTCACTGGAGCTTACTTTACCATGGCAACGAATGGAATTTAGAAGAGGAGCCAAATATAGATGACTGAATAAAGTTTGCTCAGTAACGTCATTAGATTTTATTTTTGCTCTATAAGCCAGGGGCTTCTATTGCAAAAAGGTTGAGAAGTCCTTAATTTGTCTCTTCACATAATTTGATAAGATAAATATACTGTACAAAGATGGCTCAAATGACTGCCCAGTTCTACTCTCAACTTCAGCATTTGTAATTTGAATACTGTAGCTTTTTGTATGCCAGTAAAGTGACATTCAGTTTTGAACAAACTATGGCTTGCAAAACCAAAAACTGTTTATCATATTCAGATGAAACAGTTACAAACTGCAATCAAAAGCACCTCCTTTTTACACACAAGCGTGAGGCTCTAACCTGCTCCTTCCAGTTTTTCAAACCATAGTTTGCAAGATTATCTGAACATGGCCATTATATCTGATAGAAAAGTGAGAGCTACTCTTATATTGTGATAAGATAAAAGGGGAAAAAAAGGTATGACGATATCTTCAGGATATTATAATTTAAGATACTAATTCAATAAGAGAGCAAACAATAGTTTACTACCTCAACAGAACATTAACACTAGAGTATTATTCATAACTGCAATGTCCATAAAATTTAAAAGGGTGATAAAAATCAAGGGATAAATATATGAAACAGCAACTTATGAGTTGCATCCAGTCCCTGTCTTCTGCAAAAAGAAGTGCCTAAGAGCCTGATCCCATGTGGCCCAGGGCCAGCGGTAAGCCTTTACCATAGGAGCCAGTGTTGCAAAAGTGCTGTAAGGTGCTGGCGCCAGTAGGTGCTCAGCCCCAGTGTCAAAAGGACCTTATATCATGCACCCAGCAGTAAGCTTTATCGCCACCGGTGGTGTACTCATTTGGGGAAGGGTGAAACTTGGTGGGGGAGTGATGGACGGGCCAAGTAGGGGAAAGACCAGTGGTGGCCTCTACTGCTGAATCCTAACTTCCGTGTCAGGTTGCGCAGCCTAACGTGGTGGTTCTCAAGCCTGCACCATAAAAATACCCAGTGCAGAACTGAGAAGGCCCATTGCCGGGCCAGGGCACTTACCCAAGGGAAGAGGACAAACATCCCCTTCTCCTGAGGTGCCTTCAAAGGCTGCTGCGGCACACATAGGATGCAGTGGTAGCCATTTTGGCACCACTGCTCCTATGGGGGCCGGGCAATTTAGGATTGGGCTCTATCTGAGAAGACAATATTTTTAGGAAGTGAAGTCCAATATCCGTGGATTTGACTCACTATGGATGCTGGGCTCTCAGTTTAAATGTCCTGTAAATACAAAAAAGTGCACAAAAATCAGGCTTCCTACCTTCGTGTGGCAAAATCGCATTGTTTTCAAGCCTCTCAGGGCTTAAAATACAGGCATGTCCTAATATCCTCTGGAGTTCCATTCCGGACCCCCTGTGGATACCTGAAACTGGATATTGGGGATGCCTTTTTTTTAAAGATAGGGGAACTTCAGTAGTTTTGCTGCAACAAAGTAAAAAAAAAGATTTGTATAATGTTCACCTATCTTTTTAGAAGGGACATGGTGGTGCTGCGGGTTAAAGCGCTGCTGCTGGGCTTTCTGACCAGAAGGTTGGGAGTTCGAGACCATGCAATGGAGTGAGCTCCCATTGCTTGTCCCATCTCCTGCCAACCTAGCAGTTCAAAAGCACGTAAAAATGCAAGTAGATAAATAGGGACCACTTTGGTGGGAAGGTAATGGTGTTCTGTGCGCTATGGCGTATAGTCATGCCGGCCACATGACCACGGAAGCTTGTCCTTGGACAAAACGCCGGCTCTGAAACAGAGATGAGCACCGCCCCCTACAGTCGGTCACAACAAGACCATTCGGTCGTGGGGAAACCTTTACCTTTATTCAGACAACATGCACATCTCTGACACCAGAAAAAAAAATTATACTAGGCAAGAGACACTTTTTCGTGGTGTTCCTCTTATATTCAGCAGGGGGGAGCAATTGTCCCTATTCACCCCTGTGCACCTTTATCTTATTTTTTTTAATAGTATTCATGGTATCCAGATGAATGATGTATCAGTGGATACCAGGGTACTCTTGTAGCTTTAAAGAGCCACACTGGGTCACACAGAGGAGACACTATACCGCATTCAGCCACTAGATGTGGTGAATGCAATGGAATGAAATTACATTATTTCATTGTAATTTCAATGTAATGATTCTATTACATTCAGCCCCATCTTGTGGCTGAATGCAACTTTGCGGTGTGTAAATACTGTTGGTTGATTGATTGATTGATTGATTGATTGATTGATTGATTGATTGATTGATTATACCAACAACACAATTGGAGTAGGAAGGAGTAACCTATAAGAGAAATAGGAAAGGGAGAAGTACCAAACAAACAAACCTCACCATCCACCTCAGCTATTTTTCTATGACAGAGCACAGGATACACAAAGTTCACAAAGGAACAAGATACACATTATAGCATGCCGTCAATCACAGCACACTGACCCCACTATCTAAATCCCTGCCAGGCAGACTACAGCTCAGGTGATAAGATGTGCAGAATGTCTCTGACCTCTTGTTGTTCACACTTGGATCACACAAAAGGGGACTTTGCCAATGGGAACTATGGTGCAAGTTACTTGGAAAACAAAGGGGGCACTTCCCACAAAAACTCTTGGCCCTCATAACATGTATCACAAGATATTTTCTTAATTCTTCTCAGTACTGCAGGTATTCTGCTCCAAGTGGACGCCGTGTACACAGACGGCAGGGACAGTGCCCCCCACACAGGAAAGCAAAGGAGGGGAGGGAATGCCACACCACCAGACATGGATGTTGAATCTCTGTCTCATGTGTCTATCCTAGCCGCATATACTGATCACTCAGGATTGTCAAATGTATCTTTGCTATAAATGGAATAGCTTTACCTCCCGTTCTGTTTGCAACAGCTAACGGCAGGGAGTGTACACTGTGCCTTGGTGAATGCCACTGATCCCAGCCATGCTGGCCAAACACTCCGAATTTGTGTTGCTTTCCAGGGCTGCACCATTGTCACATAGGGCAGTAATGTAATGTTTCACAAAGTTCCACTGCAGCCCCCACCCCCAGGAGAGGTAAATGTAATGTTATATTGCACTTGCCCCAACACTTGCCCATGCACTTGCCGGCACAAATCACCCACAGGATTGTGCCCATTACCAAGTTTGAAATCACTCATGGGAATATTCCAGACATGGAAATCCTGGCAAATACATTAGAGACATTAAATAAACTCACAAATGAAAAAAAGGCATTACAACTATTAAAAATACATTTAAACATCCTAGGTCTGATGGATTATTAGAAGAATTGAAATAAAAATTGTTTTTAATGCTCTTCCTGCTTCTCCTACAAATATGTAACAATGAATTCGTAAGCTTATACAGGGCTGGCTCTAGCAGCGGCGGGGTCCAATGTGGGGCATTCCTGTGGGGCCCCCCAACCCTCCCTGCGGGGCCCCCCACTCACCAAGAAGAGCTCTGTTTGTGCCATGTGCAAAGCAGGGCATGGCAAAGTAGTTGGTGGTGATATAACATCACCGCCAACTGCTTCCAGGTGGCCCATTTTGGGCTGTTCAAAGGCAGAGGCAGGTGGGAGAAACCAGGGTAAAGCTGCTCTGCTGGCCCTATTGACTTGCAGCCCATAGAGATCCCAGCTGCAGCCATCGTCAATATGCTCACCCTGCTAGTGCGGGGCCCCCTGAACCGTGGGGCCCAATGTGACAACATTGGTCACATTGGCTTAAAGCCGGCCCTGAGCTTATATATGATAATATATAACTGACATGATATAAAACTGGTTATAATACACAAACCAGGTTAAGATCCAATTACATTTGATTCAGAAAGATCTGTTGCATTTCTCAACGCAGACCAACAAAGACACATAAAAAAGGTGAACTCTAATATGGAATACAGACACGTACTATCTTAAAAAATAATGTGATATGGTTATGATATCATTTGGACAGATGGAACTATAAGTTATTATTACCATTAGTAGTCTTGCAGAAGAATTGTAAAGTTAAGGAATAAGGTGTTGAACTTAAAAATAGATGAACTGGATATAGTCTCCCATTAGTTCAGAAAGTGGTGTTATTAGGCTATTTAAATTGAGAAACACACATGGGCATAACTGATTTAGGGTGCAATCCTAACCTGGAGTTAGGTCAGCAAAGTTTGGCCAGCACAAGGGACACCGTAAAGTATATTTGGACTACTCTTGGAGTCAGAGAGGTCAGCACACAAATGTGCGCCATTCTTCACAATTCAGAGAGTAGTCCAAACATGCATTACAGTAGCCCTGGTGCCTGTCTAACTGTGCCAGCTTAACTCCAGGTTCAAGATTTCTCAGCGAAACCAGCCCCTTCTTTGACCCAATCCACTTTTCCTCTGCCCTTTTCCGCCATCCACTACCCTATCCTGCCTCCACCAATTTCCTGTCTACCTTGGCAGGTCCACAGCACTCCACTAGCAGGAATGGAAAGGCCCTGACCAATGTTCCAGCAGTGCACTGCTTTGCATGCTGCCAGAGCACTTTTACAGCAGCAGTAAAGCACATACCGTCAGCTGAATATTTGTTCTGCCTGCACTAGGAGCCTATAAGACTGGGCTGTAAATGTAGTCTAATTAGAATTGCTATCACATGGAAAAACCAGAAATGATTCAGAAAAATGGACATCATAGCAAAATTGTTGATGTGTCTACTGAGAAGAAAATCCATTAAAAAAAACCTTTTTCTCGTGAAATGGAATGTATTTATTCAATAGTGGAACCAGTTTATTAGACAGCCAACTAAGGGTTACCCTTGTGTTATTTTAACTATATTACACTACTTTAAAATAAGGGTTCTCACATGCATTTGTTTTTAATAGCAACTGAAAATGAGGCAAAACATAATAAAAAATGTAGCTTATACTGTAACCAAGATCCAAGTGAGTCATAGGAGATGAATCTATGAGTCATTTATAAAGGCTTAATTTCTTGTAATTACAGGTACATGATGTGACACTGAATGATTGAGAGGGCTATGCTGTCAGTTGTAATCAACTGAATCTTAAATAGGTCAATGTCAGAAAGGTTTCTAAGAAATCGTATCACAGGCAATATGACAATCAGAAAGATGTCTGATAAAGCAAATATGTATACCAAGAGGACAAATGTGTATACCAAGAGGACGAATTTACTCTTTTTCCTGTATCATGTTTGCAGGGCAGGAGTTTGGAAAGGAAATAAGATGGCAAACACAGACAGTTCCAGAGAATCACCCTTTTGGTTTCCTGGACTTTCCTCCATACATCTGTACCCTGATATATGGGTCCTTGAAACAGCATTTACCTCTGGGCTGTGTCAGCACAGTATTTTTATAAAGATGTACAGACTTTCAGTTGAACAATAAGTTCTGAGAAATGCAAAGTAAGATATAAACCAGTGGTTATCACACTTTTAGAATAGGACTCGTATTGGTACCCACTGGAAATGATGTCATTAACCTGGAAGTGATGTCATAGCTTGAAGTGACATAATCAAACAGGAAGTGCTATCATTGTGACATAATCAAAAGACACTCCTGAAATACAAACTGGAATTCTTGGACTGCAGCAATTGCACAACCATGATAAAAAGCAAGATTAGGTCAAATTATTATGTAAAAGCACTGAATTAAAAAAAAATTTTTTAAACATCACTTGAAAATTCATTCACAACAAAAGTGTAGCAAGAATAAGGTCTTAGAATAAGCTTCCAAGATGGCTGCTCCCACCTTTCCGTGTCCCACCTGACATCATGTTGCGGCCCACCAAGTGGGTCCCAACCCACCAAGTGGGTCCCAATCCACAGAATAACATTGATACAGACAAAATAATCTCCTGGTAAACATCTGTTACACAGAATGTGAATACTGCTTCACCATTACAATGGTTCCAATGGTTAGGGTCCAATGAAAAGTGCTTTTATTCCTAGAATTAAACTGAAGACCTCTGTGTCCCTCAAAATCCCTCCCCCTCCTGAGTGGCATTTACTGTTCCACCATGGTGACTCTTAGCTTGCAATCCAATCTGGGCAGTCAGGTCTATCGCCTGGCATCCCAGAAGGCTGTGCAGCAAGATGTCCAGGCAGATGCGAGTCTTCAGTATTCTGACTCTTCCAATACTTCAGAATTCTGACTCTTCCAATATGGATTACACATAAATACAAATATTAGTCCCTGTATACTGCTCCACAGCTGAGACATTAGGTTAAAAGGGAAGACAATTAACAAGGGAGAAGAATATTACTAGCAACAGCTACTAACATATACTGTATATAATCATGTATAAGTCGAGAAATGTATGCCTAAAAATTGACTAGAAAAACCTGGCCCCGACTTATATTCAGTTGACCGTAGTAAATACTTTAAAGTCACACGATTGGTGGATGGCTGAGCTGTTCCGAGTACGTTTGTAAGCCAGGGAGCTGCAGAGCCTTCGGAGCATGCTCAGCCCTGAGCATGCTCAGAAGCAGCTGAGGAAAATGGAGTCCTATGGAAAGTAAAACTGAGCCACAGTGCGTGTTTACTCATAAGTATGCGGCCTTGCCATGGTGCATTGGAAAGGGCAAGCTGAGAGGAATACAACGCTGCCAGATTGGTCCAGATCTGATGAACATAGGCCCCAAAATCACTCCAGGAAGTCTAAGATGAGAAGTATTGAACCTTACGGAAAGTGAAACAGAGCATTGTTACTGCAATCTCCAAACATATTAAATCTTAAAGCATTGTGGCACTCTTACAACTATACCCCACAAATAATTATGCTACACACACCCTGTACAGGTAGATCCGTTCTAAGATTAGTAGTTATTTTTTCCTATTAGTGGTTCTTTCTTTCCTCTGCAACAGAGGTCTCCAAAGACAATGGCTGCATCATATATAAAGGCATTTAAATGGTGATCCCAGTATCCGTGGGGGGCTCTGGAACAAAACCCCAGTGAATACAGAGGCTGCACTGTTTTTATCCCCCCCCCTCAGCAGGTTGCTATGGGTCGGCCCCACCACCTACCACGGGCCATTTAAAAATATTCCAGAGGTCTGATATGGCCCTTGGTCAAGCTTTTGGGGACCCCTGCTCTTCAACGCCTTTCCACGAAGGAGTGTGTAAAGGATTGGCCAACTCTTTAGTAGCAAATCTCCTGCTGCCAACCCTGAGCAAATAAAGTCAACCCATCGAAAGAGGTAATTGAAGCCAATTCAAGATATTCCAGCCCTGCTGCTTTACCATGATTTTTATTACTACATTTTCTTTCGATCCCATTTTGTTGAATGCTATTCACCATTTTGCTTATTCTGTTATTGCTTTGCTTTACAATTTATTTTATTACTGTATTTTTTTTAAAAATCGTTCTTTTTTTTAAAGAAAGTTTGATCACTTGAGGTCCCTGCAAATTTTCACTTTGCCTCTGCATTTTAAAGAGAGTGGTTTGACACGCTGCTATTTCTGTTTTAAAAATGCACAGTCAAAATGGTTCCCTCCATGGAATACTTTGATGCTGATAAAACACTATTTCACCTCTGTTCTCATATTTCTGGATGAAAGACGTCCCCTACTTTTCGAAGTACCTGCAGTATTTTGTTCACCTTCAGTGCACACTAGAGCTTCAGCAGCTCTCTTTATTAAAACTGTCAACTCTGATCACCACAGCTGCATTCCTCATCCCATTCTTCCTGGGAACGTAAGCTTGCAAGTTAGTCTAAATGAACTGCTTTTAGTCGTAATAACGCCTTGGCAATTTCTCATGCAGCCATCACAAGCAATTCAGGCAGCATGTTGTATTTAAATCCTTTATTCTCATTTTGATGCTTTCCCAAAACATCTAAGAGGCATCCCTTATAGCACAGAATGCTTTAAAGTACTACCTTCTTAATAAGAGGGCTGTATGCTAGAGTACCAATCCCTCTAATGAGAGATCTGTTTTCAGAATGAAAGAATTCTTTGTCTGCTAATAATAGGGAAGGTTGAACTTTTCAGTTCGAGTTCAGTGACACAGAATGTAGACATTAGGGAAATTTTCATGCTGAATTCTTCCTCGAAAAACTGTGAATGTGAAGTTTGCCTTGCCTATTCCAATGACATCATCACAGGGGTTCTACTAGTAGACTGAAAGCCTTTAAAAGACCATCACAGCTCAGAATAATGTTTGAACTTTTGATGCGGCCCTGCACAACTTGCAATTTATCTACAAGAACCAGCTCCACCCTCCAGTGGCCTGCCAGGATCACAGAATCAGAGCTCTAGTTTAGAAGATCACTGAGCCTTTCTCTCTGCCAATGCAGTTTGTACAAAATGATCGCATCCTCAATAGATGGTTCTCCAGCCACTGTTTAAGGGCCTCCAATTCTAGAGGGTCTGCCACCTTCTGAGGCAGACTCTTCTACTGATAAACTGTTCAGAAAGTTCTTCCTAGTGTTTAATTGAAATCCCCCCTGGTAATTTAAACGTATTTCGCTGGTCCTACCCTTGGGAGCAACTAAGAACACATCTGGTTCCACATGATAGCCCCTTTTTAACATATAAAACATCATATCCCCTCTTAACCATCTCCTCTCCAACTACGCAGACCAAACTCCTTCAATCTGTTCTCCAGGACCTGGTCTTCAAGTCACTCTTCTCTGGACCCACTCAGTGGTGTCATCTAAATGATTCAAGAACAGGTACTCACTTTTGATTGGCATGTGTCGGGACCCGCCCACCGGAAGTGACGTCATAAGCCAGAAGTGATGTCGTGGCAGGAAGTGACATGAAAAAAGCCCTTTTTGAGGACTCAGATGATTTTAAACTGACCCAACAGTTGCAACAGTATTCCACAGCACCCCCAGAACATGTTAAGGAGGCCTGGCATCGTGTTAAAACCCCAGAGCAACTCATTTTTCAGTGGCAAGGAAAGGAAAGGCTCCGCTCGCTGCCTGCCTGCCTGCCTGGCTCTGAGAACATGCAGGCAACTCAAACATGCAGGAAATTCAAACGTTGCAGAGGGCGGAGTCGACGAGTGGGCGGGCGAATGGGCGGGGCCAACTGTAATCCTAGAAACCGGTACTCGCGTACCCCCGCATACCCCCTGCATGACATCACTGGACCCACTCCACTTTTATTTGTCAATATCCCTCAAACTGAAGCACTTAGAACTAGACAGTGTTCTAAGAATCTGAACCAGAATCTGGCTAAAGCAGAACAAAGAAGTACCATTATTTCTTGCTATCTCAGTACTATACGTCTGTGATGTGCCTTCTATGCTGCCACAGCACACTGCCAGGTCACATTTAGATTGTTGTCTACTCAAACATGTAAGGGATGTGGTGGCATTGCGGGTTAAACCGCTGAGCTGAGCTTGTTGACCGGAAGATTGGCAGTTCAAGACAGCATGATGGAGGGAGCTCTCATTACTTGTCCCAGCTTTGCCAACCTAGCAGTTCGAAAGCACGTAAAAATGCGAGTAGATAAATAGGTACCACTTTGGTGGGAAGGTAATGGCGTGCTGTGCACTACAGCGTATAGTCATGCTGACCACATGACCACAGAAGATTGTCCTTGAACAAACGCTAGCTCTTCGGCTTAGAAATTGAGATGATCACCACCCCCTACAGTCGGTCAAGACTGGACCATTCGGTCGTGGGGAAACCTTTACCTTTTTTTTACCTACTCAAAAATAACCCCCTCCACCTGCTTTTGTAGATAATTAGAGTGTAGGAAAACCAGGAACCTTAATTATTTCCTAAACACTCTAGATTGATGGGCTACTTTCAACCAAATAGACAGCATGTTTTCCAGACTGCCTTTTTACTAGAATCGTTGCCTGCAAGGAAACTCTAGCCGTAATTTCTCCTGAATCTTCTGAACCACCACATGCACAGAATAATTCCATGTAAGAATTTGAACATAGAATTTCAAAGGGGACTGTATCACATGCATTTTTACCTGATCATGTTGATCAGCTCTTAGAATTTCAACAATATATAAACAGTGTACAACCGTTCTGCATATTGAACTCCAGAAAACCATCTATGCTTATGAAATGCTCTATTCTGTATTGTATCGAAAACTCTGGAAACAAAGACTCTATTGAAAAACAAAATTAAGGGCTCATGATAAGTACCCAGGGAACTGAACTTTGTCAAACAGCTTCTGTGAGCATCTTTTTTCCCCTCCCACATAAGCCTCTTGATCAATTGATGAATAACTCCAATTTGGGGAAAACAGACACAATGAAAGCTATTTTTTACCAGCATAAATATTACTGATAATTACATTGGTCAGTAACAAGAGGAAGGTTGACAATAACAGTGACATGTACAAAGAATGGAAATTATTGTTTTTAGCATATATATTTTTTAAAAAAACATGCTACGTAAATAAAACACAAAATCCTCACATTAGAATGGGCCAAAGGGTCATGTTGTGAAAAATACGCACTGCAAAGCACCATCGACTTATATCCCATTCCTGTACAGATCAGCCCATGCAATTCATAGCATAGTATGCAGCTATCTGAAAATATCTGAAAGTACTGTATATGTACTGCAGCAGAGGAGTAGGCACAGAAAAACAAATACATTTACATGTAAATTTCATGGTCACTAGTCAATCTGACATAGGGATAAAAATTTTCCCATCACCAAGAATAATACAAACCCAAAAGGACCCAAATCTACACTGACGTTTATTTTATTTTAAAGTCTGTGATGCTTTGATGGAATAAGTAAAATAAATATATATGGAAAAATATATTTTTATCCACAAGGAAGTCACAAAGGTAGAATCAAAACCTCTCCTTCATTATCAATATTCACTGATGTTTTAGAACCATAAAGACTATTCCAGAATTTTACATATAAAATGATTTAAAAAACGTACAATTCAGATACAACAAAATCAATCAAATAGTTCTAATTACTTCAACAGAATATGGAGGGTAAATAATAATCTATACATAAATAATCTATACAGAGGCAACAGATAAGAACCATTTTAAATACCACTCAAAAACATGCTTTCATTTTTGATTTTCCTGCTTATCTTAAATGAACATATTCACAATCCATGTCTTGCAGGGGTTGTCTAGATCTTTGTGCAAGAGCAGGGTATAGGCAACCAGGTGCACAGTGACAAGTAACAGAAAGCAGATGTTTGAATGACTTTCAAATCTTATCTCCTAGATTTCTGTCTTTGCCTCTCTTGACAGCAGACTTGCTCTGCTCTGGCATGCAATATCATTACAGCTCCTTTAGCTGCCATTAGCCAAGCTGTTCTGACATCACAGAGGGCCCAAGCAACCTAAGGCCATGTAGCGAAGGGCCAAACTACTTACTACATGAAATGCGTAACGTGCCCCCATGTTTTTCTTTTTTACTAAAAATAGCAGGCCAAGGATGTAAAACATGCCAGGACTACAGCTGGAGTAGGGAAGTGTTAGAACATTGCAATTGCAGCATTTTCATTAGGGGAAAAAACCCACTTTCATTGGCATTCATTATTGCAGGCGTGCTCCGGTATCCACTGATTTGGTATCCATGATTTTAGTTATCCACATATATCATGGATACTGGGACACCTATTAAGAAGCTAGGGGAACATTAAACAAATCCCATTTTTATCTTGTTGCAGCAAAACCACTGATGTCCCCCTATCTTTAAAAAGGTATCCCCAGTATCCACAGTTTCAGGTATCCCCGATGGGTCCAGAATGGAACCCCAGCAGATTCTGGGGCATGCCTCTACGGTAAGTTTGAAAAATTGAAAAGAAAAATAGTGAGGAACATTATGCATTTCACATAACTTTTACTGTGATCCTTAAAGGGGCCTGGGGAAACTTTAGAATTTCAGAAGCATGAAGGGTTAACTCTCCCTGTCTCAAAATGGGGACAGCATTGCTCTATTCCTATCTATATATACATATGGCTTTTATTTCAGGAGTTCAAAGGAATTGTCCTATTATCTTGCAATGCAAGTCTAAGACTTGCAGTACTAGCAGTCAAGCACTTTGGAAGGGGCATATGAATCACTGAGCCAGAATATGCCTCACACTATGATGTTATGCTAGCTTTGCTGAAATCTTAGACCAGCACTGTGCAAGTGCAAATATTAAGGCCAGGCTTCACTTTCTCTGGAATAGTGCCACAGAATCTAATTGAAGCCAATTGGACTACTCAGGAGAGAGCCATTTGAGGACTACTGTCTTATTGGTATGCATTCTAAATACCTGCTCACACTATCAGGGCACTCTTTTGGGAAAAAGTGGACCTAGTTCACATCATTATTTTATTTTGGTTGGAATAACTGAAGACTGCTTCTCATTTGCATTGTGAAGCTGCATGTATTCCATAATGTGTAATATGCCCAGGCAACAGGAAAAAGAAAAAAAAATCCTGATGTATCTTGCTGAAAGAAGCCCCTGTTTTGGTATCCAGTGATTCAGTATAGAGCTGAGTTCATCATTTTAGCAACCATGTAGTACGATTTCAACTCAAGGACATGGCATGTCTTTGTCTTATTAGATTAGCCGTTAAAACCCCAAAGGTCCTTTAATCATGTTTTGGGACTGTTGTGACTTGATTCATATCTTAGCCTTTTTGAAATGTGTTAGATATTCAAAGTGCACAGTTATATATAGAGGGCACTTATCACCCAAACTGCAAAAAAAAAAAAAAAAAAAAGTTAACTTCAAGGAACACTACAAGGTCTCTTGAGCTGCAAAACTAGTATCATCAGACCAAAGCAGCAAAATAATAAAGATGAGAAAATAAAATAATGTTATGTGAGAATAGAAGTCTCACTGGTTGGCTAGTACATAAATTCCTTCTGAAAGCCTCACTGAAAAGAAAAAATCCTCAAGTTTTGTCACAAAAACCCACCTATCCCAAGCAGGAGGGGAAGATATCTGTTGGGCAGCCCAGTCCTAACCTGCGCTGGAATAGGCAGGCCAACTGGCCTGTGCAGTATTCAGCACAGGTTTGGAGGTGGCTGAAGTGCAACTCAGAGTAAGGGGATATCCCATTACCCCCTATCATGCACCAGTTGTCCCTATGGGGCTACACAGCTCTACGCCAGAGAAATCACTAGTGTCAGTTCAGTTTATAAAACCTTTTATTGGCATAATAAAAACAAGAAGAAAAAGAGTTCACAACAATAACAATTGATGCATTAGCATCACAAACGAGGTGACACTAATCATAGAGGTACAAATTTAAAAAGAAAAAGAAAAAAAAATATTGGGAAACAAGGTTAAGGAAGGGGTTTTGACTTAGATACCGCTAATAGAAAATCCGCTACCAAATTGGAAATGGTGGCCGAGTTATCGCTTAAAAGAATAGGCAAAGGATCAGCAAAAGAGGCAGAAAGAGAAGACAGATAAGGTTCAAGAATGTTGTTCCGTAGGTGTTGATGAGCCGGGCAACGAAGTAATATGTGACCTAGGGTATCTGGTTCTGAAGAGCAAAAGAGGCAAAGCCTGTCATTATGTGGAATATTTGAGAATCTGCCAAAGTGAACAGCTGATGGAAAAATGTTTAGCCTCGCTAACATAAATGCTCTCCTTTTGCTGGGATTTATTAATTTACTGAAATAATTAAAAGGGCCACCAAGTGAAGGGGAAAGACCAAAAAAAAGAGGAGAACAGGTGGGGTTTAAATTGGGAAGTAGTCGGTTAAGTTCCTGTTCCCAGAGTTTGGATTTGATAATTTGATGTGCTCTATGAAGATTAATGTCTGTGAGAGATTCAGGGGAAAGGTCCAGAGATAAGAGTTTGGCGTCGATAGAACGCCATTTATTAAAAGGTTTATTAAAAGACCACTTAGATAGAAAAGGGTCTTTTAATAAATCATTAAGTATGGAGTCAGGGTGGATATTAAGATGTAATCGAAGCCAAAACTTAAAAGTAAAGGACCAAGCAGTGGTTGAAGGAAGGTGAATACCTAGCTCAAGTATCAGGGTAGACAATCTAATTATGTTAGGTACCCCAAGAATCCTTCTAAGGAAAGAGGCGGCTATTTTGTCAAGATCTTGATTTGCAGCCTCGATCCAGATTGGGGCTCCATATAGGAGTTGGGGAAGAATTTTGATTTGAAAAATATGGAGAGCAGCAGGAATATACTGGTTGCCTCTGTTATAATGAAATCGAGCGATCGCGTTTAAGCGTAACAAGGCTGAAGAAATGGCAGATTTACGGTGAGGAAGCCAGCTGTGTCGGAAATGAAAGGTAATCCCCAAATATTTAAAAGTCTGAACTTGCTGGAATGATAGTTTGCCTATCTTCCAAACCATCGGAGCCCAAGATTTCGAGAAGACCAAAATTTTGGTTTTCTCAGAGTTGATTGATAATTCATTGGAAAGGCAATATTCTTGGAAAGAAGATAGCAGATGACGAAGGCCAGATTTAGTGACTGACAGCAGCACAGCATCATCTGCGTAGAGAAGGATAGGCATGGGAACACCATTAAGCGAGGGAGGAGAGTTTTCTGAACTAGAAAGAAAGGAGGGCAGGTCAGCAAGGTATAAATTGAAAATGAAGGGGGCAAGAATACAGCCTTGACGGACTCCTTTGTTGATGGAAATTCCGTCAGTCATGGAGCCTATGCCATCAAGGCGAATTCGGCATGTGTTAGAAGAATGTAGACACTGTATCAGAAAGAGAAGGCGAGGGTCAATCCCCCAGTTGGTCAATTTCTTCCACAGAATATCTCTATTTATTGAGTCAAACGCTCCTCTGAGATCTATAAAGGCCGTAAATAATTTGACTCCATAGTAGACAGAGTATTTTTCGGCCAAAAAGGACAGCGTGAAGGCGTGGTCAACTGTGGAAGCACCCGGGCGGAAACCTATTTGCTCTCTACCTGGAAGATCTTTTGAAAGGGCCCAAGATGTAAGTCTATTGAGTAGATATTTAGAGTAGAGCTTCCCAATAATTGAAAGTAAACTTATTGGCCTATAGTTGTCTGGAAGAGAAGGGTCACCCTTTTTAAAGATGGGTACAATTGTTGAAGAAAGCCAAGAGTCGGGGAACAAACCTGATTGATTAATTAAAGTAAATAAGTTGGATAAGGGTTTCGACCACCAAGAAGGGTTACTAATAAGAATTTCAGCCAAAATTTCATCAGGACCAGAAGCTTTCCCGGGTTTCAAAGTACTGATAAGTTCTATAACTTCATCAGGAGTGACTGGCGGCCATTCTGGTAGATCAATTGGGCACGTAGTGGAAACTTTATATGTGACTGGAGCTGAGAAAATTCTGGAGAAATACGTAACCCAGGTAGAAGCAGGAATGGGAGGGGGGACATTACAAACTGGGGGGGAATTTGAACGAGAAACAAAAGACCAAAAAAGTTTATGATTATTAGAATGAATCGCTTCGTAAAATAATTGCCAGTTGCGTTGAGCAAATAAATGCTTCTTCTCTTCTAAAAGGGTTTGACATGATTTCCTAATCTGGAAATATAATTTTAGGAGGGCCGGAGAGGGGTCACGGCGAACTAAGAAGAAGAACTGTCTAACACACTTCTTGGCGATCCAGCATTCTGTATCAAACCAGGAAGGAGGATGTTTATAAGAATTTGTGGGAAGAGACGCTCTAAGGAACTGAACTAGCGCTTTGGAAAGAGACTCATAAATAACAATGGCAGTAGAAGGCAAATTGGTCTCGGACAACTTTCGATTTAGATTTATAGATTCACTCTTTCTAGACCAGATGTTAAAAGCTTCCTCAATCTTAGGAGACCATTTGAGGCGAGGTACGAATTGTAAACGGGAATAAGTAGATATTGTATTACAAGAAGGAAAAGTTAAAACAAGAAGAATAGGCAGATGATCACTATCAGACCTAGAGTCGATAGTAAAATCCGAGAGAAGGGACAAAAGGTCAGAGGTGATAAGTGCATAATCCAAGACACTAGTTCCCCTGGAGGAAAAATGAGTTAGTCTACCTGGGGTATCGCTAGCAGTAGAACCATTAAGTATATGTAAGTTGAATTCAAGACAAAGATCTATCAAGTGTGAAGTATAATTATTAAATGCGGGGTCTTGTGAGAACCTTAAGCCTTGAAACTCAGGGGGGATCAGCTCTTCTGAGTCCCAATTCATATGCTGGGCCAGGGCTAAGTTGCTAGGGCCCAATCTAGCGTTAAAATCACCCAAAAAAAGGAGGGAAACAGAGGGCTTGGACCTCAAGTATCCAGTTGTCAAAGACTTCACCTCGTCCCAGGGTGTAGGAGTATCTGAATAAGAAGGTGGGATATATATGTTAAGAACTAATATCTTAAGTGTCTTATCTAGTGTCCAAGCAGCCCGATGTAATGCTGGGCTGGCCAGGAGGGGCGTTAGGATCTGGCCTAAATCACCCAATCCAGTACCACTCTCCTCCTGGGCTCATTCTGCCCACCAGTCAACCCCCCCCCTTCTCTCCAACCCCCACATCGGCTGTCCTTGGCTGGCACAAATTTTCTTTCTGCGCTTCAGAGGCTGGATTTGGCCATGTACTGGCTCAGCAGACTCCAGATTTACAGCACATTAGCAACACCCCTGGGTCAGTACAAGGGACTTGCACTGGCCCAAGGAGCGCTCAGGATTGTGCTCCAAGATTTTCCAAGTTAGTGGGCATCATCACTGTGTCTTCCGAATACACTTATATCAAGGATGCCACTTGAAAGTCATGCACTGAGATTTGGAGAAACAAACAACTGAAGTCTCTGCAGGCAGAATTTAAGCCTTTAGGACACGATGAAAAGAAACAGGTTCCAGAAAACTGAAAGGCTAAGGGCTCTGCAAGAGACAAAATTTTTGACACTGGAATTCAACACACAAAATAATTGGTTAGCATCTTACTCTATCAGGAGAAAAATCCACAATTCAAGAATAAATGCTTCATTTATTCATCTTAAATAAAGTATTACTCCCCTTTGGACTGCAAAATCCAACAAGTGATCGATGTAGGTGATGAACCAGCAAACAGTATCTGATGACAATCTATGCATGAAGCACTGAAATTGAGAGTGGAGAACAAGATAATTTTTTCAGTGATTGCTAGCAACTCAAGGTAAAAATATTCGGTCTGATACCCTTTCCAAAAAGAGCAAATATTAGCTTTTTTTTTTCCTTTTTGCAGATGAAATGGTAATCATCTTGGGGAGATTACTGTTGTCGTTTTACAAAAGTACACATTGTTACACTCTCCCCACTTGCTCAAGCAGTGGGAAGTTTCATCAGTGGCAGTGCTCCTGGATCTAAGTTGCCTATTAATAGGAGACATGGTTCTCTGCCATATAGGTGTCCCACCCATATCCTCAGGGGATAGGTTCCAGCTGCCATCATGTGTACTGGAAACCGTGGACAGCAATGAATCCAAGAAACAGCAGTTCACAAATCCCCCTCCCCATTGTGCAAATGATTTATCTGGTCTCTGGTTGTCACTGCGCCTGCATCTGCAAAGCTAAGCTCTTTGAACTCTATGGTAATCGTCACACAGTTTTCAGCCCTTCATCCCACTTCCTATTAATGCTTCTTTGCATTTGCAGAAAGCACAGAAACAGTCAAACACAGGGAGACAGTGACAGAGAGATACAATCAGAGACCATATAAGCAATTACGCTCTTCTACGCCTGCTCCCATCCTGGTCCCACAGAACCCCAACGGAGATCCCCGAGGGCAGAGTGTCCATTAGCTTGACAATGCAGTGCTTTAAGTATTGCTAACATTTTAAGCAATAATAGATTTTGCCTAAGAGAAAAAGATTTTGGGTCTGTCTATTGGATATTAAAGGAAACTGAGCTGAAACCGCAATTAGGGAACCTGTGCTTTCATGCTGTTTTGATTAAGCAACATTTATTTTGGACAATGTCTCTGTACTCAAAAAGTAAATATTAAAGAATATGAATGATATTTGCTTTTTTATTTCTCTTCTTAAGCAAGGAACTGCAAGGAACTGTTTATATGCTCTAGTGAAGTTCAGCGTTAAAGACAAGACAATGGGCCACACGTTCATGCATCAGTTTTAGGCGAGTCTTGCTGTACTAGAGGGTTCATGGTAGAAGGAGAGAAAGAGGGATGTTACTCTTCACAAGTCTGCATTGATGCTCAAGTGTTCATTTTGGGGGTCCTTGCAGTGCTCCTGACCCTTCTGCAGGCCTTAATCACTACTTCCCTGCCCCAACTGTCCCGTCAGCTTTCATACAACACTTCTCCATTAAACTGCTTGGAAAAAACAAAAGGTTGCATCCTAAGTATTTCTTCTGCAAACAGAAGTCACGTCTGTTCACACAAGGGGTTAGGCAAGTTTCACCAATTCTTCTTCCAGATGCAGCTCTCCTCCTGCACTGCGTGCTTATTCTAAAGGGTCCCACATCTCTTTGAAAGAGATTTCACGAACTGCAGGTGACTCCAGAGAGAAAGGGGGGTTGGTGATAATACTCTCCCCCTCACAAATTGAAGTGCCTTCTGCTTATGGAAGAAATACTTAGAATACAACCTACTGTGCTCAGAGTAAACCATACATTAAAAATGAAAAAAAAAACACTTTAAAAAGTTGATTTAAATTTTTAAAATTTCACAAAGTTGCACTGATTGCAAGGAGAGAGAAGCTTTTGTGTAATTAAATCAAAGTTAAAAGTTAAACTTTTAACTTTAATTAAAAGTGCTTAATTTCACCTAGATAGGGATCAATGTGTCCAAGCTGCACATTTTCTTCAGAGCACAGATCAATGAAGGTGGAAGACAGCAAGACAAGTAAAGAGGATTTGGATACAGGCACAAGGAAAAAATTGCACTTTACCAGAGACCTTCAGATTTATCAAGTAGAAAATAATCTTTATATGGGTTACTTGTGGTTCCTTTTTTTTTTTTTTTTTTGGACTGAACAGCCATGTACAATGAATCTATTCAGCTGGCAGGTTCTATAATCTGGAAAGGGAAGCCGAGGGCTACAGTAAATTGGAAACTATGAATGAATTGAAAAGTCCCAGTCTACTAGTGCACATGTGACTTTGTTATAAGAAAAAACTTGCTCCATTATTAATTTTGGACAACTACCAATGTTCTACGTTCAGAAGCATAAGAGAATGTTTTTAAGGGTAATTTTTTCCCTCTCCCTTGGGAATGCTTTTGGCAGCTCTCACTAGACACAGCAACTGAAAACCCAGTGAAAACACATGGCTAAGCAATGAAAGACTGCCCTTTCCCCCCAGTAGGCTTTTAGGACCAAAATCAAGAAGGCAGCTGTCATTAAATGCACTGATTTGGGGCATATAATTAAAAAGGTCTAACAACAAAAATGGTGACACAGTATAGAAGCTTCATAACCCTTTCGATTGACATAATGCTTAGGGCACTGGTTCCCAAACTGTTTAGTTCTTCCACACCCCAACTCCTTCGCCACGGTGGGTTGTGACACAATGCTCCTTGTAGCACTGCAATGCCTTATTGGGAGCCCTGGAGGCTGCTTCCAGGTGGCACTGGCCCAGTGACCCACTCCATTAGCCCCAAAGCGGCATCTGCAAAAGAGACGTTGCTTCCAGTCACTTCCATGAGGCATTCTGGGGCCTGCAGTGGCTTGGATTGCTGTGCTAAAAGGAGCATTGTGTGCACATTGGGTCATGACCCACCAGGGGGTTGCGAGTTGCGACCACAATTTCTTCAAATGGCTACTAAACCAAATATCTAAACTAGCTCAATTTTTTGTCTTTTCGCATTGTTTGTTTATTTTGTTTATTGTATTAAAAGCGAATAAATATAATAAAGGAAGGTATGTAAGTATCATTGTCTCCATCCTGCAAATAAAGGGAGGGGCAGCGAGAGAACAGGTTGCTTAAGACCTGGTTGGTTCAGATCTTGCTTTATGGAAAAAGGCAAGATCTGAACCAGGAATTTCCTAATTTGTAGGTCACAGCCCAATCCTAAATATAATCCTAACCACATTTCTAGTGCTGATGCTATCACAAGGCAGCCCCAAGGCAAGGAAACAAAAGTTGAGGAGGTCTCCATGACAGTCCTCCCACTGCAGGATGCAGCGAACACCCCATTGGCATGGTTGCATCAGTGCTGGAAGGTTGGTCGGGACTGGGCTCTTAATCCAAGCCATTCAGCAGACTTGGCAGGTTTGGTTCTCAATCATCATCAGTTATTGGATGCAAGAATGCTCACAGAAGATATTGCTTCTTTCATAGTGTTTCTGATCTCAGGGGGTAAAGGAAGCAAAATCCAAGAAGCCATATTGTGGCCTTGAATAAGAGCGCAATCCTATACTGCACTGGATTGGCAAGGCCGGCCGGCACATTTGTGCCCTTACCGTTGGGAAGGCTCCAGCCTCCCCATGCGCTACTCAGATCTATGCCTGCTAAACGAGGTGACCGCATGGCCTGAATCGGGCTGCATGGCCTCCTAGTCAGGCTTAGGATTCGGCCTTATGGCTGAATCCCAAGCCTGCCCACATCCCGCTGCCAATCCTGTGTCTGAGCAGACATGAAGCGTCCCTCATGCCAGCCAACGCATGGGAGGCTTGCCGTCAGCGCTCTCAGGCCGACGCTACTCTAGTGTTGGCCTGAACGCACTAGCACCCCTGTATTGGCGCTAATGACATAGCATTGATGCAACAACGTTGCATCAATGCGATGTCGCGGACAGGATTGCGCTGTAATTCTTGTCAAGTACAATGGAAGTTTTATAGTTCAGAGTCAGACCAAGAAATTTGCATTTTTTTTAATGTTAAGATGGGGTGGGTGGGGAGAGTCTGTACTACT
>JAJKFI010026829.1:0-24252 GCA_029204185.1 Lerista edwardsae
ATCATCATCATCATCATCATCATCATCATCATCATCATCATCATCATCATCTGCCTGTAAACCACTTTGTGAACTTTGTGTTGAAAAGCGGTATATAAATACTGTTTAATTGATTGAAATTGATCCTCTGTTCAAAAGTCACCAGGGAAGGTAAACCACTTGAATTGCTAGATGTAAGGGAAGAAAAGACACTATTTTCAATAGAGTTTTGTGTAATCTCCCTCTTCATAGTCCAGATATCCTATTCATACTTACCTGTTGTGGATCCATGGTATATTCTCTGATGATAGTATGGCTGGTTCTACTTGTGCTAACGCTAACCCTAAACCATGAGGAGCTTTCAGTGAATACTCTTCCTTTTGGAGTACCAAATGCTGTTTTACTAACTAACACTGTCAGGTCACTTTAGTCAGGGTGCAGTCCAAGGCCCTACAGCACACTTGTGCCAGAACTGCTGCCACTGGGCTGCCACCACCAGCAGCAGCAGCCCAACAGCACTGTCCAAAGCCAGCGGTGCAATGCTCCTGCACCAGCCAAGTACAACTGGTGCATGGGGTATTTCTGGGCAGGAGGGCATTTCTGGGTGGGGGTGGGCAAGTTGGGAGGCGTGCCAGCCCGGGGAGGGGGGTGGATCTGGGATGTGCCCTTGCTCCATGGAGGCTCTAGCCTGCTCTCAAGCTGCGCTGGATACCGCCGGCCTGTCCATTCCAGTGCAGTTTAGGATTGCATCCTCAGTTACAGCCCAGATCGTATCCAGGGTTTACACGAACAGGTCCCGTGATCCATTCTGGAACTGATGGTGGGAAACTGCTCTGCCATTCAGTGGCAAATGGCTGGATGCCACACATGGGTGACAAAGACCCACGACCTCCTCCATCCTCTGTCATCACTGGTAAGTTAGCATTGGGGGCAGGTCCGGGGAGGATCATGGGTGGATGGGGGTAGGTGTAGACGGAGTGGGGGGATCTTGGTGGCAATCATGCATGCAGAGATCCTATCCCTCCCTTTCCTGGACAGGTTGGACAGGTGGCGTAGGTCCAAGTTTACCCACTGGAGACCAAGCAGCCTATGAAAAGTAAGGTAAAAATATTTTACTTACCTCTCCTGGACTGTCTTATTCTCACTCACCCATTACATGCAGCAGGCATTTCATCAGTAGTTCTACATAGTCTGCGCCAGCGATGGATAGAGTGGGGCCTCAGTATATTTGTCAATAATGAGATATCACCAGAAATGGTTAATTCTCGTGTGCGTCCTTCTCCCAAAGGAAACAAAAACCTGTAGTGTTGCCCGCAGATCTCCTCACTCAATTTCCTTGGCGTTCTCACACTCAGACTGCATGTCCAACTTCTACAATAAACTTTATAGCTCTACAAACGTGTTGAAAGAATGACATCTCGCCTGCAGGTTATGTGTGTTTAATGTTTCACCAGATGTTACATATTAGCAATGATTTCATATCCTAAAAAAACCCACACAAAAATATCCATTCTTATTCGGATACCATAGTAACAAGTTACTATTATTATAGTACAAGTTTCCTCATTATAGAAAAGATAAGAAACAAACGATTTTTGCTCCTAACGTAAAAACTGAAGTTTTCAAAGTATCAGGACCCAACAGTTTCCACCAAAATATTGTTTTTAAGAGTGTGATCTGGCAAAGAATTTATTTCTTAAAGCATCTATATGGAAGCTGTTTCCCTTCCATAACAAGATCTCCCAAGGACATATAACTTGTACTTTCAGCAATATTATTTAAAACATCTGTCTTTAACCAACTGCCATCTTACTGCACAAAGTTAAATAATCACAAACTCTCTGCAGCTACCAACAAACCAACTGTGGAAAGATTAGGATTACGATTGTTGATGTTCTCAAAGAGGAGCCGCATTTAATGTATAATTCAAATGAAAAACATATTCCTCATGGTCAGAAGACATATTTGTGGGAGTGCTGGGTAATAAATTGTAGATCAAATGAAGCTGTTGGTTTTGTTGAAAACTGGAGTAATACATAAGTCTCTGTAGCACAGAGGTTAAGCATCTTTCAATTTGGAAAGCCACAGCTGCATTATGACTCCAATGCCCACATTTCCAACTGTTTCTGCCCATGTAAGGAGAAACAACCAGCAAAGGCATGGCTTGTGCCAATAGCAAGTAGTTTTGGTCATTTTCTGAGTTTCAAAGACCAGTAAGGAGATCACTGACTCAAGAGCCCCACAATTTTCACTTGATACATGATGGTGAGAGCCCAATCCTAACAAAACCCCATCACTGATGCAACCTTCCCAATGGATCATCTGCTGCATTCTATGATGGGGGAGCCAGTAGCAGAAGTCTCCTTACACTGGGGCAAGCTTCTGTAGTCCGAATGCATCTCCTAGGGTATGTGCGAGCCATTTTGCTGGCACAGAACACAAAATCTGTTCCACTATTATAAACCTTGGTTAGGACCGAGCTGTGTCTCTCTTATTCTGGAGCCTTTCTGGGTGCCAAAGTGAAGTGAGGATCTTGCTCAGGGCTGGGCCATTCCACTTCATGCCCGCCATGCTACCTTCCCAGGCAACTCCCTTTCCTTCCCCTCCCTGCTCCATCCCTACCACCACTATCACCCCATACTGCAGTGTTTCCCTAGCTTTTTCTACTGGTGGCTCCCTTGACTTACTGGGCCATTGGCCATAGCTCCCCATTAGAGCTACAAACCTATACAATGTATACGGCAGCGGGTTTTTGTGAGGATTCCATTACTCCCCTGGCTGGTTTCTGCAACTTCCCAGGTTGCCATAGCTCATAGGTTGGGAACCACTGCCATTCCAGCTTCCTTGGGCTCCCTTGGGTAGCCAGCTGTGCTGACATCACCAATGTTTGTGCCATCAGTTCCAGAATCTGCAAAATCTGTTCCACTGTTACAAACCTTGGTTAGGACCGAGCTGTGTCTCTCCTATTCTGGAGCCTTTCTGGGTGCCAAAGTGAAGTGAGAGATCTTGCTCAGGGCTGGGCCATGATACTAACTAACGAGTGTGTACTGAGCAGGAGGTTGGGGATGTGTCATGCTGACAAACAGGAGATAGAGATGGTGGCGATGGTGAGGAGGGGATGCAGCAGTGGAGAAAGGGCTGCATCAGGCAGCACCAAAGCTTTGACCCAGACTAATCTTCCTTCTCTAAGATTGGCTGGTGGTAAATCGAGGGTTCTTCTGGTGGAATATAAGAATGGAGAGCAAATGGCATTGGGCTCTATCAAAATGAGGAAGTGTCCTAAGGTACGCCAGTTTGCATGTGCCATCTTTAGCAGTAAGGAGCTCCATAGCCTACACCCAACTCTTGTAGCTAGTTAGAAGAACAATTCTGGAAGGAGAATACTGCTCTTTGGGATCCTATGGAACCAATCTGAGGGCTCTGGGTGCCCCTCCAGAAGCTCAGGACACAACTGTGTCCTGCTTTTGAACAGAGATGACATTTGAGACTTTGTATGTATTTTTTCCCTGGTCAATGGTGGTCCTACCATTTTGAAGGGGGGCAAAGGCCCCAGGTGGCACACTGGTCGAGCGGGGGGGGGACAGCAATGAAGTGGCTCACCTCACACAGAGGAGAGCGCTGTTCGCCTGCCCTCCCTTGCCTCCGTACAGCTCCACAATGGAACCTGGTGTGGAGGAGCACCACTGGGGGTGAGGAGCTAGGGGTGGGGGCGGTGCTTCTCCTTCTCTGCTCCTAGGTGGCCCGTTAGCTGGGTCCGCAACTGCCCCTTGTGCTCACATACATGGCCTATATAGGAACACACATGAATGAACTTGTGCATGGATAAACTTTGGATTCTGGCTTGCGCATTTAGGATAACTTTGACAATTCATCATTGTTTAGATAATGAGGTCCCTTCTATATGCAATCATAGCACCTTCACACCTTAGCAGTGTTTAAGTGTGCTACCATACAAAATGGTTTTTTTGACCAGGCACGTTTCTCCCAGTCTTCATTGGGACATAATAGCACTTTCAGACTTTTGAACCATTACACTCCTGACATCCCTCTTTTTATATTTATGAAATTCCTTTCTAACCACACACAAATGAATCCTCTCACAAAGGAATCACTCCCTATCACAATGAAATCACCTCTCTTTCTTTTGCGAGGGAAATATACAACGTGCTTGCTGAAACTATTTTATTGAGCAGTAAAAAACCATCACGATCCTGAAAAGCACTGAGCAGATTTGTGCAGAATAATCTATCAACTCGGCTTCCAACCATACGTCTGCCTATATTTCAGCCTCTTGCTGGGAAGACGGAGGTTGTCATAACGCTAGAAATGGAGCTCTCCAAGCAGTTGGTCCTGTGGCACAAGAAATGCAAGATTTCATGTCTTCTGCCAATGATGGGGCTGTTCCTTTGCATGGTGTGATGGGTCACATATTGAATTTCCTTTGTTGAACTGGTCCTAAGTTAAGGATCATTAAGTCATTAAGGGCCTAACCCTATGCCAGCCAGCACTAGCATTAAAGGCTTACTGCAGGCACTGGCATTGCAGAAGTGTCCTAAGTCACTTCCACTGCCAGCGGTAAGGGCTTACTGCCAGCACTGGGCCCCAGCACCTGGAAGACCCAACACAAGGCCAGATAAGTGACACCTTTGGCGGCATTGAGCTCCTTTGGGGTGGCTGGAGAGTGGGGGTGTGAGCGGAACTGGGCGGGGGAAGGGTGGAGTGGGGTGGGACTGGTGGTGTCCACCACCACTGGAACCTGACCTATGTGGAGGGCTGTATGGCCCAACACAGAGACCCTCAATTTTGCACTGGAAAAATAGCCAGCACAGACTTGAGGGAGCCCATTGGCAGCCCAGTGCCCTTACCGGGGAGAAGGAAACAAATGTCCCTTTTTTCTGACATGCCTCCAGCCTCCAGCTTCCCAGTGCCCATAGGATGCCGCAGTAGCTATTTGGCTACCACTGCACCTAAGGCACCTGGACAGCTTAGGATTGGGCTACCCGGAACTCCTGATTGAATGGAAATGCTGCCATAGCTTGATCGTTAACAGTGGTTTGATCTGCAGCAATTAGCAGAGAATATGTATATGTTGGTGTGAATAATGGTGTGAAAAGTTTCATCTACTGAGTTCTGCAAATCAAGCTGCCATTAAAACCCCAAGAATAGGCGCAGGTCATTCTTTCTTTCTGATCAGGTGATAATATTCTGATGGGGGGCGCCTGCCCTCAATTACTCACGGATCTCCCAAGGTTTCAGAGTTCTTCGGAAGAGTTAGTAGTGAACGATGTCGTATGTCCTGTTGATGTTCTGGTAAAAACATGGAATAATAGAATGACATGAGGCAATTGATATGACATCCTCTGTGACACATATTCCCCTATCTCATAATTCAATCAGTTCTGCAGACTGCTGGAGCACTGATGAGGATAGATGAAGAACTTGGCCATGCACCCTGGGAATGCAGCCCAAACCAGTTTTCTCTGCCCATTGGTGGAATTGCTTTGAAACAAGCATGGCTCTGAAGTCAAATTTGACATAGCATATCATGTACAGGCCTCTTCCATTGCAGAGATGGTGGTGAAAAGGACCTCACATTATCCAAAATACATCTGCTTCTTCAGGCAATTTTTTTTTCCATATTGGTAGAGAAAGCATTAACACTTTATGGCACCTATCACAAATTTGTGCTTAGAGCTTGGGGGGGGGTAGTCCTAACCTGGAGTTAGGACAAGGAGTTAGGACAGCATACTTGTGCTAGCCCAGGCATGTTGCAAATGTTGCAGGAGTGTTGCAAAATGTGCCATAAAGCACTTTTGCAACCAGTGATGTCATCTGGTAATGAAGAATGGGAACGCTGGGCGGGACTTATGTGTGATTGGCAGCTCCTCCTTTCCGTTCCACGGCTGCCCTGGCCTCGGGGGGGGGGAATGCCCCCACCGCTGCTCGCCCAGGCACCCGGTGCACCCCCACCCATCCCCCCCCGGCGAGCAGGTGCCCCGCCGAGGCCAGGGCAGCCGCGGAACAGAACGGATGGGCAGCCAATCACGTGTAAGTCCCGCCCAGCGTTCCTGTTCTTCATTACCAGATGACATCACTGTTTGCAACCCTTTCAGTCAGGGAGGCTGGCGCACAGACATGCACTGGCCTCTCTGACTCCAAGAGTGGTCCAAGCGCATTTGACGGTGCATTTGCAACACCTCTGGGCTGGCACAAGTCACTTGTACCAGCCTAATAAAATATAATAAATTGAGAGGACATCAACCTAGTAAACCATTAAGGTGAAACCAATAGTTAGAGGTGGGAGAAATAGTAATAATGAAATAACACATAACACTGCTTTCTGCACGTTTTTGTAAAACAAAAACCCCAAAATCTGCAAAAACAAACAAACAAAAAAACCCACCCCATTTTATTTGGTTTTTAATGTATTATTTAATGTGGAATGCATGGGTAATGACTGTGGCTTCATCTCTGACACTATGTCACCTACTTTGTACACTTTTAAAGTGATTTATAATTATAACATACATTTTAAATAAAAACATATAACACCACTTTCTGAGATTTGTAAACTCCCAAATCTGTGAAAAAATAAAACCATTTTCTCCCACCTCTACCAACCGTCGATTGAAAGTGCCTGGAGGACCAAGAGCACATTCAAATTTCTTAAGTGGCATGTCTCCATACTGAGAAACCTCCACTCTGGGGCCTGCCGGCCTGCCAAGCCAAGATGTAATAGCAGCATACCCAAGTTGCAGATTTTTCCTACAGATTGCAGAGAGGTCCCAGGCACAGGCTATTCATACAGTCAAGGTCTTTCTGTTCAGCGCCTGAAAAAAAAAAATGTGGTAGAGTCTAAGTTGTTTATCCCACTATTTTTTCCTCTTCATAAAGCCCATCACCCCATCAATTCCCCTCTAATTGTTTCTCTCCTTAAGCACTTCTATTTCTCGCTCTTATATTATGATTCCCACTAATTTGCACTGAGGAATACCCTGTTCAAAGAAATCTACTTCTTCTCAGAAAGGTGAATAGGCTGACACGCTGGAAACTATTTCATTAAGTCAGTGACCTTTTTAAAATGAATTCCTGTTGATAAAATAAAATCCACAAACACCTCAAGACAGAAGTCAGGGAATAGCATTTACATGTGTGTTGGCTTCTGCGATTGATATCCTAGGAAGAAGGAGAGGAGAAGGACAGCGCACCTCAGGAGCAGAAGGAGGCAGCAATAACTTTTTATGGTTCTGAGCCTTGTAAAATGTACAATTTAATTTGCTTTTAGTAAGCTTATAACAACAGTAAATTCCCAGTGTGGGCCTCGATTTAATTTCATATTCAGTTATACTAGAGTTTCAACTCTACACTTTCTTCATTTGGGATTTTCCAGTCACAGGAGCATGAAACTTGTATACTTTCAAAATATCTAACATTCCATGTCATTTTTTCCCCCCTTTGGTCAAGTTGGGAAGTATTAAAAGCAGCCACCATATTAACCCTGTCCTTTCCAACATATTCTTCAGAACTTTATACAGTTCCGTCTACCTGCTGGCATTGAGCAGACTCCGAGATGTTCTCCCTTTACATGAGAAAGAGAGAGAGAGAGAGAGAGAGAGAGAGAGAGAGAGAGAGAGAGAGAGCCTCCAGGGAAAATAATCATTCCTCTTAGCAACTTGTAAAATACACAGAATTTCTCTAAAATCAAAACATTGGTATTTGGGTAAGCCAGAATCGCATTTATTTACATCAATAAAATATGCACCTTAGGACATGCTGGGTCACAGTTGAGTAATGTATTGCTTTTTTCACTGTTTTTAGAAGGAATGAGTAATGACAGTGGAAAAGCTTGGGTTCATTAAAGAAAAACAAATTTGGCGCACTGGAGGCCTTTATTTAAAGGGAGCTCATGATGTGGCTTGACAGTTGCTTTGTTTAGACAAGTGTCATAGTATTATTTCATTGACTAAATTTTCCAAAGTCAAACAGGGCCATCATTATTTCCTGATCGCCATTGGTTAAATGATACCATCAACAGCCAAACAATGGCCAAAGGATGGAGAGAGATCGGAGTAAATACTCCTGGATATAAATGCAAGTAGTATCTATTTCGAAGTGTCAGAGACTCGCTACTTTAAAAAAAAGAGAGCGCAATCCTAACCTGGAGTTAGGCTGGCACAGTTAGGCTGGCAAAGTTTGGCTGGCACAAGGCCACCATAAAGAATGTCCGAATGCACTTTACAGTGGATCAGCCAAACTTTGCTGGCCTAACTGTGCCGGCCTAACTACTGGTTAGGATTGCGCTCTTAGTTCCGAAATTTGCTTACTTCTAAAACAAAAATATTGTTTAGCTGACCTACACTATTCACATAATTCTAATGTCATTATTCACAATTCTTTTATCAATATTTCAAATACAGGCATACCAAAACCACTAAGAGGCTACTTTCACTGCCTTTAAAAGCACAAAGGTAATTTCTGAATACACATTTCTATTCCATTGTGTTTCTGAAACTTCAGGTTCCTAATAATTTAATATTAATTTAATTTTATGCACCTTAGGACATGCTGGGCCTAACCCTATTAATTAATTTAATATTAATTATTAAATTAATTTAATATTAATTAAAGTTTCCTAGATTTAGATGGTAGCAGTACCCTCTTATGTATGTCTATTCAGAAATAAGCGCCATTAACAGTGTAATCCTATGTGTGTCTGTTGTTGTTCAGTCACTAAGTCATGTCTGACTCTTTGTGACTCCATGGACCACAGCACGCCAGGCCTTCCTGTCCTCAACTAGCTTACAAAGTTGGCCCAATTTCATGTTCATTGCTGTAGTGATACTATCTAACCATATCATCCTCTGCCACCACCTTCTCCTTTTGCCTTCAGTCTTTCCCAGTATGAGGGTCTTTTCTAAAGAGTTCTCATGAGGTGGCCAAAGTATTTGAGCTTCAGCTTCAGGATTTGTCCTGCCAGGGAGCAATCAGGCTTGACTTCCTGGAGGATTGACCGATTGGATCTCCTTGCAGTCCAGGGGACTCTCAAGAGTCTTCTCCAACACCATAATTCAAAAGCATCTATTCTTCGGCACTCCACCTTCCTTATGGTCCAGCTCTCACAGCCATACATGACTACTGGGAAAACCACAGCTTTGACTATGCGAACCTTTGTTGGCAGGGTGATGTCTCAGCTTTTTATTAAGTTGTCTAGGTTCGCCATAGCTTTCCTCCCAAGAAGTAAACGTCTTTTAATTTCATGGCTGCAGTCACTGTCTGCGGTGATCTTGGAGCCCAGGAAAATAAACTCTGTCACTACTTCCATTTCTTCTCCTTCTATTTGCCAGGAAGTGATGGGAGTGGTTGCCATGATCTTAGTTTTTTTTAATGCTGAGCTTCCAGCCAATTTTGGCACTTTCCTCTTTCACCCTCATCAGAAGTTTCTTTCAATATTCCTCACTTTCTGCCTTTAGAGTGGTATTGTCTGCATATCTGAGGTTGTTGATATTTCTTCCAGCAATCTTGCCAGGGGGCAGACAAGGCTAGATTAAAAAAAATATGGACGATTGTTATTGCACAATGAGAGTTGTGACATTGGGGTTACCCAGGGATCCCGCGGGATGCAGCAGTAGCCATTTTGCATTGAAGTGTCAGAGACCGCTTCTCCTACAGGAGCTGGGCAGCTCAGAATTGGGCTGTGAGTCAGGGCTGGCCTTTCAGCCATTTTGCTGATTCAGCTGAATCACGCCTTACACATTGGGAAGCCCCAGATGGTTGCTGCTACCCTGGCATGGAGTTGGCCAAGCTGAGGTGCAGTGAGTAGAGCAGTGTGTGGGCCCTTCTGACTGCCCTCACTTCCATATGGCCCTCACCACCAACTATTTCCAGGGGCTGCACTTCACACTCAGCACCATCAGTGGCTGTGGCTGGAGTCTCCATGGCTGCATAGTGAGTGGGGAGGATGCGCTGAGAGTGGGGGCCCTACACAAATGCCCCACATTGGGCCCCTCCACTGCTAGTGCCAGTATGAGTCCCACCTCACTACCAACCTTCACATTCCTCTTCAAAAGTCCCTATAACCATGTGAATTGTCATATCATAGCAAACGTTTTCTTATCCACCATGCATGGGGATATACCTTATATGCCTAAGGAAATAATCCTAGGGCACAAGCCTAACCAAATTTCCAGCACCGGGGCAAGGACAATGCAGCTCTGAGGTAAGGGAACAATCAAGGTAAGGGCCACCTTGAGGAGGCCTCCGCAACTACAACTCCACTGCAGGATGCAGCACATGCCCCACTGGAACAGCCATATCAGTGCGGGAACCCGGTTAGGATTGTGCCCTTAACTTCCTAAATACATACAAAATATTCCCCCTTTTCCTCCTACTTTCCCTTTCCAATCCAAAAAATGATTGTCTCCAGTTATGGCTTACAAAGCAATGAGCATTGCAAGGATGGACAACAGAATGGCATGCTGGCAACAAAGCTATACAGCCCAACCTAAGCTGATGTTCGATCTCACCTCCAGCAAACCATCAGCTGACTCGCTCAGTTCCGCATTTGTTTCCTAATAATGGTGTCCAGCAAAACACAAGCCAAAAGGACCGAGGGAGGTGAAACGGCGCAGGGCTTAACCAGGTCTGCCCAATCTCACACCTTGCAAGGGTCTACTGTCGAGCGTAGCATTACCAAAAAGAGCTGCCAAATAAACTCAAATTTCTCAAAGGCAGCTGTCTTTTTGTAATACAATCCTTTCCCGTGCTGCCCAATTCCGTGCCTCATTAATTCAAGATTCAATAAGGTTGGGCTTTCCATGCAGCGAGAACTAAATGCCTTGCCACCAAAGAAGACCTTTGTAACCAAGTCTCCTTATATTTCCCTCAGGCGCATTTAGGAGGCATATATCCTAAAATTAAGTGCATAACAGAAAGGTCACAATACAAAATTAATATAGGAATTTGTTTCCTTCCAAAATGGGGTTACAATAGGGCAGTTCCATAGCATGTGTACTAAATCAGCTCCCTAAGAACCATAGATCCATCATCCCACTGAATCTGTTATTCCTCTTTCACTAAAGTACCAGTGTCTAGTACATCAGGGGGAAAAAAATTCTGTTCTGTTTAAAACAATTTAAATCAGTGGTCTGAGCATGATAAAGATGTGCAATCGCATTATGATGATTGGATGTGAACACCTTAGAGTCCAATTCTATTGTGCGCGTGCACACACACACACACGCACGCACACACACACACACAGAGAGAGAGAGAGAGAGAGAGAGAGAGAGAGTGCTGATGCAACTGCGCTCTGCACACTGTATCCAGTGGAGGGCAGCTCAGGAAGTTTCAGGGTGACCAGATAGTGTGCAGGTGCAGCTCAACATGGGTTCAAAAAGCTGCACCTGCCAAAATTCCCTATTCGGAACACTGGTTAGAGGTACAGGCACTCTGTCTTTCATTGCAATGGTTTTCAAACCTTTTAGACTGGATCCACTTTTTAAAATGGCACTCCTGTTGGGACCCACCAGAAGTGATGTCATTAACCTGGAAGTGATGTCATAGCTGGAAGTGCCAACATCAAGCAAAAAAGTGCTGCCACTGTGACAAAATCATATGACACTCCTAGAATGCAAACTGAAGCATTCTTGGACTGAAGCAAATGCACAATCATGACACATCTTTGACAGAAAGCAAAATTATGACAAAATATTATGTAAAAGCACTAAACTAAAAATAAAATGTTTTTAAAAAACCTCACTTGAAAATTCACACTGTTATACACTCACAAAAGGAATATAGCAAGAGTAAGATCTGCAGTTTCCAACATGGCTGCTCCCAGCTTTCTGCAACCCACCTGGCATCAGGTCGTGGCCCACCAAGTGGGTCCTGACCCACAGTTTGAATAACACTGCTCCACTGTATCTGGTCACCCAGCTCACGTGACTCCACTCCTAAAAACGCCATTGATGGAGTGCTGTGCAACAGCAGAATTACTTTCTGCTGACACAAAGGTCTCCAGCCGCTGACGGAGCAATCAGTAGGGCTGGGCCAATAGTTCAGCTCCCCATTTGTCGTAGATCTTCTTTGCAATTATGGGAGTAGAGTCCATACATATGGAAAGAAGCACAGGCTGGATGTTCTCAGTGTCATGTGTGTGTGTATGGGGGTGACTTATGTGTAAAAACACAAACTGGATATAAAAACAGAAGCAGGAAGCAAAGGAACGTGCACACCCTGTTCCCCCTGCATTTGATAATAGCCAAATAATAGTACTCTAGGAAGATAATACTACTCTAAGAAGCATGGCCCTATCAACGTTCATAGTGCCACAGGAACTAGAAGATGTTCAAAAAATGCAGTGAAATGCAGAGAAGTGGGGATTCTGCCGTCACTAATGAATCAACCTCAAATTGTGTCTGGGTTATTGGAGGGGAGTAGGTCATGGCATATCAGACACTTACACCCGAAAACAAATGTGGTCTGGGACTACTTAAGGCCTTCATTTAAACTGAGAGTCTGTGATATGGATTTGTAACACAGCGTACCAGCTGGCAAATGCTAACCCAGGGAGCTGAGAATCTTTTATCGGACATTCCACACGCTGGGCAAAGATAGTGTGCCTGATTGAGTCTTTGCATAACTGTCAAAGGCAAGAGAGTTATATGGTATGATTTCTTACGCTGGTCCAGGGGATTACTTACACAACCTATTTCAAAGATGTAATCTTCAGGAAAAAGAGCAAGGAACTTTTTTTCAATTGTCAATAAAGTCAGCAAGTGGTGATCAGTCTCCCTGGCAAGTACAACATTCTCTCACATGAAGGGTTTTTTCTTTTTTTTTTTACAAGGGTCCGTCTAGTACGGAGGTCCCCAAACTGGAAACCGCTGCTGCAGGCCCAGATTCTCCGGTGCAAATGGCATTTATTGTTCTACTGGGGAGCCACAGGAAAACCCCTCCGAATGCCCCTGATAGTTGTGCAGCCTAGCCGCATCTGCCTGGAAATCCGGGTGCAACACTTGCTGGCGGCAGAACCCGGAAGATTGATTCCCACAACAAAATGTGAGATCCTGCACATCTTCCTGAAAGTAATCCCATTGGACTCAATGGGACTTACTTCAGAATATACATGCCCTGGACTGGAGCATACCATAAGGTATGTATTGTCTTTCCCTTTCACATAATTACAGTTCTTTCCATTAGGCTGTAAGTTATTTCCTTCTCCCATGCCCAGGAAGAGTGAGGCATATCAAATCAAAACAAATCAAAATGCCTTTATTGGCATAAAAAGAAAAAGAAAAAATAATTACAACGTATTTCTGTAAAATCCAATAAAATCATAGTGAAGCACTCACTTCTGTACACTCTCTACTATTATTAAGCTTCACAATGGTATATAAAAAAACAGTAAGCTGAATTATAGATTTCGAGTCAGACGGCGAGAGGAGAATTTTTCACTTTTCTGCATCTGTAAATTGATGGCTCTCCAGTAGAGATGGATCTAACAACTTTACTCGCGCCTCTTCATGTAAGGGACAATAGAAGAGAAGATGGGCCAGAGATTCAATCTCACCCAGATGGCAGGGGCAGATTCTATCCTTGTAAGGTATCCCCTTAAGGTACTCCACAGTACCGCTGAAGGCATGACGTTACAACAGGCCAGTGTAAGTGCCCATCTTTCATTGGGGTTGGTTAACACCGAGAAATAGCTTGGAATTTTACCCATTATTATGGGCAATTGCCAAATAATCGGGGAAGCGCCACTCTGGGCTGAGCTCAAGAGCTCCTGGGCCTGAATATCTAATAGTCTTTGCGGTAAGTCTACCGCAAAATAGTCTAATAGTCTACCGCTTAATCATGCGGTAAGCCTCCGTTTGGGAAACGGCTCCTAATTGTTGTACACCAATTCCTATCTGCTTAATTTTTATCTCCCATGCTCTTGTTGGAGAGAAGGAATCCGTCTTGAGTTGATGTAATAGGTTATTTGGATTATCGTTAAAGTACACTTTTAACCAAAATTTCAAAGTTCTCATCCAAGCAAGAGTCACGATCTTAGGTTGGCCTAGCTCAAGACACAAGGCCGAATATGGCATGCAACTTGGGAGAGCTAGTATTTTCCTTAAAAAAAACTGCCTGGATTTGTTCGAGAACGTGGTTAAATGATGTTATCCAAAGCGGAATCCCATACAGCAGTTGAGCTATAGACTTGGCATTAAACACTTTGAGGGCTGCCGGGACTAGAGAACCTCCGAGTGAGGCATATCTAGGAATGGTTGTGTGTACAGTCGGGTCCCAGTATCCACTGATCCTGTATCCACGGTTTCAAGTCCAGGAGGATGACGCAAGTCCATGTGTCGGCCTCCCTGACTGAAATCAGTGCAAACATGTTTTAAGGCATGTTTTCAACTCCAGGTTAGGATTGCTTCCATAGTGATATAGGCAGGTGATATAGGTGATATAGTGTCAGCAGATGCAGCCACAATATTATTTCTAATTGGAAAAGTGATCTATTTTAATTTCTGGGAAATAGCCTAAACACCAAAATGCGGTGTTCTGTGTTTTTATTCAGATATTTTTACACCAAAAAGGCAGTGTTTTATGTTTTTATGCGTTTTTAAGAAACATAAAAAAAGGTAAAGGTTTCCCCACGACCGAATGGTCTAGTCGTGACCGACTGTAGGGGGCAGTGCTCATCTCCGTTTCAAAGCCTGTAGAGCCAGCGTTTTTGTCCGATCATGTGGCCAGCATGACTCTACGCCATAGCTCACGGAACGCCATTACCTTCCCACCGAAGTGGTCCCTATTTATCTACTTGCATTTTTGTGGTGCTTTAGAACTGCTAGGTTGGCAGGAGCTGGGACAAGCAACAGGAGCTCACTCCGTCACGCAGTCTCAAACTCCCAACCTTGCGGTTGAAAGCCCAGCAACAGCGGATTAACTCGCTGTGCTACCACGTCCCCTAATATATTAGGTACCACTTCAGTGGGAAGGTAATGGCGTTCCGTGCGTTACGGCATATAGTCACGCTGGCCACATGACCACGGAAACTGTCCTTGGACAAACACTGGCTCTGGCTTAGAAATGGAGATGAGCACCACCCCCTATAGTCGATCATGACTAGACCATTTGGTCGTGGGCAAACCTTTACCTTTTACCTACACTGTAGCTAGATTGTTAATCGAAGATTCTGTTATTTTACTTTAAAACCATGTACATTTACCACTTTCCATTAATATTAATTTTTAATTATCAGACTTTATGAGAAGCATTAGGCATATGCATAGTTACGCTGCATAGGGGTGACTGAGTGGTCTCCAGTATAATTCTTTTGGAAAGCCCGGCTTTATTGACGGCTGGCAAAGCTCAATTATTAGCAGACCTGATTTACAAAATGACATCTGAAGCAGCCATAGCTGGGCAGTTACAGTACTTTCATCTCCTTAGATATTGGAAGGATTGTTGCTTCAGGGGTAGCTGGAAGCTATTTGGAGATAGTGGAGCTTCTTGACACAGCACAGAAGCACTTCACACAGCTAGATCTAATCGGGGTTGGCTCCTCTTGAATCACTGCGCAGACGCTTGAAGCTGGTTCCTGTCTACTGAGTGAGCGGTGAACTGCTCGAGGCCAACCCATGACTTCTTGACGCAACTAGAACTGGAGATAGCAGATCTACAGAACACATCAAAGCTACTTAAAGATAATCAGCCTCTAATACCTAGAAGGCTGAACCTCAGAAGTGGAAGAAAGCCATGAATGCCGTGCCGGAAAGTATTGAGAACAGGGATGGTTGTGATGTATTATTCTGAAATAAAAAGACTGGACTTTGGGTAGGGATTAGTGATGATGATCCGCACATGCAAATCCTTGAACTATGTGCAAAGCTGCCCTATCGGAATGAGTTCAGCTGCATCAGTTATCTAATCTCTCCATAACAAAAACTTGACAAGAGTCTTCCCAGTTAGACTTTCTCTCTGTGCAGGTCTTGCCTGCCTATAAGGCATTACAAATCTAATTCACAGAACATGCACAGAGGAAGATTAACATCTAATCTCAGAAGATTCTTTTCAGGCCAGCCTCATTGATATGTTTGGGCTGTTTTGTGTAACTCTGGCCCAAATCCTAACCAACTTTTCAGCGCTAACATAGAGGTGCCAATGGGGCATGTGCTGCATCCTGCAGTTGGCGGACAGACAAGGAAGCCTCCTGAAGGTATAGTAAGGGAATAACCTCGGAGCTTACCATAACCCTTACCTCGGAGCTTCATTGTCCTTACCCCGGTGCTGGAAAGTTGGTTAGGACTGAGCCCTCTGGCTACTTAAAAAAGTCATAATTTTTAATGGGGCATTAAACCAGCATCTAGATGTTGTACAATAGCAGATTCGTTGTATACAGCAGCTGGACTGAAACGTGATTAGAGAATAGCTGAAGATACCAAGCAAAGATTGTAATGTTTTAAATGCACATGACTAAAGCCTTCCAATAATGTAATCACTGTTTTGGATTTTTTTTAAAAAAACTGACTTATTTGATAAAGATTGTAATACACAAATGTGGACTGGAATAACCATCTGCACGCTCCACCATTATACATGATGCTGCCATAAATATGTGTTTTGAAGCCTTTGCTTTGACATAAAACTGCTTCACTACTTCTTGAAGTAGTTATCAGATAGCTAAAAATTCCACAATTGGTGCTGGTGCTGGGGATGTTGTGGAACTTCGTGGAATGTTTGAGTCACTGTGGTTGTCTTGTGCATAGTGTAAAAACACACACAGTGCAAATTCTCCGGGAGGCTGGGTATGCCAAGGAGAGCAACTACACCTCCTAAGGACAGCAACTGCACCACTTGTCTGGCTCATGTTTGCTTTTCACAGACATACACATGTGGCACGGGACTGTATGAAATGGCTCTCTTACCATACTTACAAGTGTTAGCTGGCCCTTAAAAAAAGATCACTGTATTTATAGTGATCGTTTTCTAAGACCCAGTGCAGTCATATGTATGGTATAAGAGCCATTTCTACCATTCTACATTGTGCATTGGCCCTAAGATGTACTGTACCCCAATACTAGGTCACTTAGCCAGAAAATCCCAAATCTAGTAGTCTCAGAGCACAATCCATAGGGCACTCTGAGGTGGGCACAAGTTGCTTCTGCCAGCCTCTGGGTGTTGCAAATGCACCTTAAAGCACATTTGAGCCATTTCGGAGGATCTGGAGGATCTGGAAGCAAGCAGCTTGTGATGGCCTCCCTGTGCCCGGACCTGGTCTGTACTGAAAAGCCTTGCAAGGCCAGCCCAGGAGCTTGGGGATGGCGGTGGAAGGGGTAACAGGGCAGTGGGAAGAGTGGAACAGGGCGGAGTAGGCGTGCCTGTGGGTGGGCTGGCCTGGAAAGGGGTATAGAGGCAGGATCCAGCTTTTGGGCGGATCCTGGCCTCCATCCCCAGCCCGGGTGGCCCCAATTTTGGCGGTACAGCTCCAAGTAGCCCCATTGGCGCTGCTGTGCACTACCTGGGGGAAGGGGATTTTTTCCCCTCTCCCCCAGATAGTGCAGCAGCTCCAAGCCCCGGGCTGGATATGAGTCAGACATGTCAACCTGCCTATTCCAGCTGAGGTTTGGATTGTGTTGTGGGTGGGACATGATAGAAGCACACTGCATTTTGTTAGCATAGCTGGAAAACTGGGTGAGTGACTGCATACACCAACAATCCAAAAGAACGTTTTAAGTGTCATATACTGTACGTTAGCAAACATCATTACCAAAGACAAAATTGTCATTAAAGAAAGGCAGGGAAGAAAATAAGATTTTTTTTTAAAAAAAATCTGTTTATTCACTGAATTTCATGAACAGTTTCCAGTATGCGCCTTTCTTTAGCAAAAATGTTCAGGACTTAACACTGATTCACACTTTAGACCTCTGCTGACTATTTGAACCAGTCCCATCTGTCAATAAGCATTCCGATTCTTTGTTGGTGAGTGTGACTTCTTAAAAAATCTAAGCGCAAACCTGGCATGTGTCTACGTTATATGCTAGCTTATCACAACATATCACCTGACATGTGTACCAGCGATGGGCCCTCCCTTACATCTGCCTCTGATTTATAGTACACATGGCACTTCCTCACTTTATCTCCCACATGAACCATAATCAGAAGTGAACACACATAGCAGGAAACAGGGAGGGCAAAGCTCTAAGTTTTTCAAGAAGCCTGACCTTGCAGTGGAAATCACTCCTCTCCTGCACCGTTTTAGCCAATCCTCACAGGGAAAAGCAACATCTTGGCATTGCTTAGTGGCTACAGCAGCAAGGAAGAGGAGCAGTGGTGACATGGAGGGGAAAGGCTTCTTGCAAAACTTAGAGCTTTGCCCTCCCTGTAGATCCACCTCTGCTATACATTCACCTTCTAGCTGATGTAGGTTTAAATTTTCTTGGTGAATCAGAAGCTAGAAGTACTTGAAGCCTCATGAGTGAAAATGCTCCGTTTCTTTAATAAATTATAAAGTATTTTAAGTATGATGACAAGTGCTTACACCTCCGTTTTATTTACTATTTGGTGAGTCGTGCTATTGATTCTTATATCTGGGTGACTAGAATTCATTTTACTTGTTTCCTTACCATTTCCTTAAGAAGTACGTTATTAGTGAAAACCTGCAAGTTGATTCTGCAAGTCTTGGTTTGGATGGTGACAAGTGAGAGAAAGGGGGTCATCAGGAGAAGTGGTGGTGGGGACCTTGCATGAATGTACAGAGGACCACGGGACCTCAAGAACTGTAACCTGGTTTTGGATCACTGTCAGTAAAATGTATCAAATGCAGTTTCTAGAGTGCATTTGAGTGGTTTGAATGATTCAAGAAAGGACGGGGAACGAACCCCAGAATCCCAACTGTGATCACTGTTAGGATCTTATTCTGTAATCCTAGGTTTTCTTGCATAGGATGATAGCTACTTACTATTACTGTTCTCAATGTTATATTTTTTTCTTTTACACCAGCCAGCTACATTGATTTACTGGTAATGCATCAATCTCACTTGGATTAAGAGCATCGGGTTAAGAATATTCCTAAACTAAACTTCCGTTTATTAATTTGCCTAATATATTTAGAGTGGTGTGAGTTAAACCACTGAGCTGAGCTTGTTGACCAGAAGGTTCACAGTTTGAGACTACGTGATGGAGTGAGCACCCATCGCTTGTCCTAGCTTCTGCCAACCAAGCAGTTCGAAAGCACCTAAAAATGCGAGTAGATAAATAGGCACCACTTCAGTGGGAAGATAACAGTGTTCCGTGCACTACGGTGTGTAGTCATGCTAGCCACATGACCATGGAAGCTTGTCATTGGACAAACGCCAGCTCTTTGGCTTAGAAACAGAGATGAGCACCACCCCCTTCAGTCAGTCATGACTACTGTAGACCATTCGGTCATGGGAAAACCTTTACCTTTATCCTTAGGAACAGATGGTGAGAATAATACTCCAAAATGGTTCAGGCACTTCTGCGCCACCCTGAAAGATCCAATTTGGCAGAAAAAGTAGTGCATATACTGCATACAATCTACAAATCAGTGTGCCCTGGGCTTCTTTTGTACAAAGTCACAATGCATAAAACTAGGACGAGGAATAGGAGGAGGAGGAGGAGATAGCAAATCCCTTTGTGTTTGGTGCACTACCAGGTAAGGGAGTGGTATACAGTGTGCACAGGTATTTGGTGCCCTGATTCATGCGCAGCCTGATCTGAGAGCATCTTCCTCCTGACTGCTTCCCCAAAGCTCCTGAATAAAAATCGTGACCTGAAGGAAGGAGACAGAAGAATACATTAAGACCCAGAGTAGGAAAAAAAAAAAAAGAAGAGGAGGAGAGCCTACTTCTAAGGGCACCACTTAATTCCCAGGCTGCTCTCAAGACAAATTATTATCCTTTCTCTGCCCTTCCTTTCAACTTCACCCGATGCCACTGGAAAGCGTGCAAGCAAAGGGTGCTTGGTTTTTATCTGTCTGTTCATTTTCCGGCAGCTCCATTACTCCTGTTATTCTGTGTTTTTTTTTTTTGGTTCTTGTTGCTCTGCTATATAATCAGCAGTGTACTACCTTTTTTCCTGGATTGATTGTTGCTTGGGAAGCTTTGTGTAAACAGCTTTCCAAGGACTGATCTGAAAAGCAGAGTACAAGTACAGTAGCTCGGTGAATAGATCAATGAAACAGAAATGCATGGAAGAACAACAATGGATTTGCATGCTTATGTCTGAGTTGGCAGGAGGGAACTTCCAGAATGGTGTATACTTGTGGACTACAAATGTCATTTACTAGCATATATTATATAGTACATATACATTATATATCATTCAAAAAGGAACATTTCTTGTAACTGTTATTTCTCTTACGACCCAGTCCCATTGCTGGGCTCCACCACTGGAACTGCTGTTCCAATGGCAGGTACATGACTGAGGGCGCAAGCCTAACCTGGAGTCACAGTTAGGCCAGCACACTTTGGCCGACATAAGGGCAGGCGCGTATCTTACCTGTAGCACCCCATGGCACGAGCCATGGGGCATGGGGCAGTGGCGGGGCGCCATTGTGCGTGGTCTGGGAGAGAAATAGAGCGTTTCCGGGGTAATGGAGGCGTGTCTGCATGACGCGCAGGGGTGGGGTGATGTGGGGGGCGCGTGTTCAGTGCCTGCCATGGGGCGCGCTCCGGGCCCAGTCCGCCACTGCATAAGGGCCGCCGTAAAGCGCGTTTGCACCACTCCCAGCATCAGAGAGGATGGCGCACGTCTGTGTGCTGGTCTCTCTGACTCCGAGAGTGGTCCAAACATACTTTACGATGTCACTTGTGCCAGCCAAACTGTGCTGGCCTAACTGTGCCGGCCTAACTCCAGTTTAGGATTGTACCCTGTGTCCATGGCAGGGGCAGGACAGGAGGCAGAATGGGATGGGACCGGGAGGGTGGGATGTGTGTCAGGAGGCAGGAGGTGTGGCATCTGGCCCAGGTGACTTGCACTGGATACTATCCCTTTCCTTGCCTCCCAACATACGCACTTTCTCTGCTCGGACTTGTGCAGCTACAGAGCAGGCAGAGGTCTAAAGGGAACCATTGGTGTGTAGGGATGGGGATATAAAGGAAAATATGCCCCTTTGCCTTTCCCAAACCTTCTGATCTCACCACCACCACCACCACCACCCAAAGCATGCAAGCCATTTTGACGTGGCTGCATGATATAGTGGTGGACTTGAACTGACAGGATGCGCTGTCAGTAATGGCGTCTGGGTATTGCAACATTGCCACTGACCTTGAAAAATCCAAGTGAGAGAGGTGATCAAATATGTTAAATAATCGCAGGGGCAGGCCTAGCAGGGCATCACAGTGACAGGGACACTGCTGCCCATCCACTGTAGCCACCACCACTACCCTCCGAGGCCCTTCTGAGGGCCACGCAGGCCACACATCCAGGGCCCTTTGGAGGCTTACTACAGCCTCTGAAAAGTCTTTTAGTGTTACTTCCGGTTTTCATCAGAGCAGTAGTAAGAATCTGAAGGGCCAATGGAACAGCTTTTAGTTTTGCGAAGCTCCAGGTGAGTTGCAGGAAGGGAGGGTGGCAGCGGCAGACGTTGGGGGGGCAGCTGGGGGGCAGCAGCCTACAGACCTGGCCCTGGAGGGCACTTGGGTCAGGGCTGCAACTGAATAATCCTTACTGCACCAGGAGTTGGCCCATAATCTCATGGGTCATCCAGTTTAGGGTACAATCCTAACCTGGAGTTAGGTCAGCAAAGTTTGGCCGGCACAAGGGACACTGTAAACCGCATTTGGACTAATCTTGGAATCAGAGAGGCCAGCACACAGTCGTGCGCCATCCTCCCTGACTCCGAAAGTGATCCAAACGTGCTTTACGGTGGCCCTTGTGCCAGCCAAACGTTGCTGACCAAACTGTGCTGCCCTAACTCCAGGTTAGGATTGCGCCCTCAGTATCATCTTTACTTGTGGCAATGGCTCTCCAGGGGTCTTTCCCAGCCCATGCAAAGCTATCCTTTTGCAGGGCAAGTATGCGCTCTAGCTCTGAGCTACACTCTCTCCCCATTGACGTAGCATACGCTCATAGAAATATGTTTGGTTTGTGCATGCATGATATGCCCTGCATTCCCGATCAGTGGCTGGCAAGAGCCAACCACATTCTGTTCTCACAGGCCTGAAACAGATTTGAGCTGCTTCACATTCCCGCATTTCCATCCCCTGAACTTTGTGAAAGCAAATCATGCAGATGAAGTGCAGGCGTGTTGATCGCTTATCTTGGAGAGACTTGCCACAGCGTCAGCATCACTTCTCTTCCTCGGGAGCAAGAAAGGTGAATGGAGTTTCTCACCCACTTCTGTGCTTGTCAGCATTCGCACTTCGGGAGCAGGCAGTGAGGTGTTGCGACAGAAGGGATTTTTCAGCAGGAGGGCGTTTGACTTTCTGAATGGGAGAAGATTGCCAGGAGCGTAGCAGGGGTAGTTAGGAGCTGACCGAAACCTTTTCAGCATTTTTAACTCCAACATTTCTGGATAAAGTCACATCAAAAATCCTCCCGTTGTGATTTTTTTTTCCCCCAGAAGTAGTGTTTTGAAGGGGGGCTAAGAATACTTTTCCCAACCCCTGGAATTGTGCAAAGTGTTGTCTTGTTTGGGATTTTGTTCATGGCTACTGTTTCCACTGTTGGTTGCTGCTTTGGTGCCAGCTTTTTCCTTTGGCTTGTCCTGCCTGTTTTCTTTTTCATACATTAATCACAGTGGCATATCCTAGCAACTGGGAATTACATGATGAAGAAGATGGTGTCTCATCATCTGAGAGCCAGGATGGAGTAGTGGTTTGGGAGTTGGACTTCAACCTGGAAGATCCAGGTTCAAATCCCCACTCAGCCATGAAGCTTCCTTGGTGACCTTGGGCCTGTCACTATCTCTCAGCCTCACCTACCTCACAGGGGCCGCAATCCTAACCAACTTTCTAGCACAGGCAGTGGCGGATCTAGGGGGGCAGGGGGGCACGAGCCCTGGGCGCCATCTTGGGGCTGTCTAGGGGGCGCCAGTGGCCCCCACAACATTGCGCAGGTAGACCTGGGCTCCGTGGAGCCCAGGTCTACCTGGGGCTGCTTCTGGTAGGTAGACCTGGGCTCCCATGGGGGCGCACTTCTATTGGGTGCCCTGGGCGCCATTTTGACTAGGTCCGCCCCTGGGCAAAGGGGAAAGGGCAATGCAGCTCTGAGGTAAGAGAACAAATATTCCCTTTACTTACCTTGAGGAGGTCTCTGTGACTCCCCCCCCCAACTGCAAGAAGCAGCACATGCCCCATCGGCACAACTAGGTTAGTGCTGGAAAGTTGGTTAGGGTTGCACCCAGGGTTGTTGTGAGGCCAAAAGGAGATGTGGAATTATGTACACCAGCCTTGGAGGGAAGAGGGGCTGTAAAAATGTGAAAAATAAAAAAAAAGTTGCTATGCTATGAAGCCAATTTATGTCATGATATCATGGAGGGCAAACAAAGCCAAAAGTTGCCCCGTAGGACAGGCTGGGACATTTCTTGGCATAAGGGGAAAAAATCTCCTGCAACCCTGAGGAGACTTCCAGCCTGCTCCACAGCCATGTTGTGGCCCTGCCAGCCGCCAGCACAGTTTAGGATAGGGCTGTCAATACCTTTATGTTTAGTCCCCATTTGTATTTTAATTCATTTTCCAAAAAAATTCAGCCAAAGCAAATGGCCGCCCATATGGGGAGACCTCTTGAAGCAGGGCTTAGGCCATTCCCCCTCCCCACAATGTTTCCCAACATTTGCTTCTCCTTGGGCCCTGGTCATCCTTTATTGCAAACAAAAGCACTCCTTCACAGACAACAACCAATTCTCTGTAATTAGTAGCCCTGGCCACTTCGCTGCACCATATAATTTGCAATGTTAGCTCAACTGTGTGCTCAGAGAAAGCGGTGAGCAGTATGTAATTATGGGGGCTATCTGCCCTCTCGGATCCTTTCAGCATTGTGGTGTATAATGCGCATAAATAAACACAATACAAATTAACTTGTAATGGCATGCTGCAAATCCACTCTATACTGTATTTATGAGTATTAGTCACAAAGAGAGCCATTAGAAACTCCTTTCCCCTTAACATATCACACAACTCTTCCAGGTCTCAATGTCCTCATCACTCTTATTTTCAATGCAAATGACTACAACTTCTACTAAATGAATGAGCAACGTATAGTGGTACATGGATCTCTCTCTCTCTCTCTCTCTCTCTCTCTCTCTCTCTCTCTCTCTCT
>JAJKFI010026834.1:0-24395 GCA_029204185.1 Lerista edwardsae
ATCATCATCATCATCATCATCATCATCATCATCATCATCATCATCATCATCTGCCTGTAAACCACTTTGTGAACTTTGTGTTGAAAAGCGGTATATAAATACTGTTTAATTGATTGAAATTGATCCTCTGTTCAAAAGTCACCAGGGAAGGTAAACCACTTGAATTGCTAGATGTAAGGGAAGAAAAGACACTATTTTCAATAGAGTTTTGTGTAATCTCCCTCTTCATAGTCCAGATATCCTATTCATACTTACCTGTTGTGGATCCATGGTATATTCTCTGATGATAGTATGGCTGGTTCTACTTGTGCTAACGCTAACCCTAAACCATGAGGAGCTTTCAGTGAATACTCTTCCTTTTGGAGTACCAAATGCTGTTTTACTAACTAACACTGTCAGGTCACTTTAGTCAGGGTGCAGTCCAAGGCCCTACAGCACACTTGTGCCAGAACTGCTGCCACTGGGCTGCCACCACCAGCAGCAGCAGCCCAACAGCACTGTCCAAAGCCAGCGGTGCAATGCTCCTGCACCAGCCAAGTACAACTGGTGCATGGGGTATTTCTGGGCAGGAGGGCATTTCTGGGTGGGGGTGGGCAAGTTGGGAGGCGTGCCAGCCCGGGGAGGGGGGTGGATCTGGGATGTGCCCTTGCTCCATGGAGGCTCTAGCCTGCTCTCAAGCTGCGCTGGATACCGCCGGCCTGTCCATTCCAGTGCAGTTTAGGATTGCATCCTCAGTTACAGCCCAGATCGTATCCAGGGTTTACACGAACAGGTCCCGTGATCCATTCTGGAACTGATGGTGGGAAACTGCTCTGCCATTCAGTGGCAAATGGCTGGATGCCACACATGGGTGACAAAGACCCACGACCTCCTCCATCCTCTGTCATCACTGGTAAGTTAGCATTGGGGGCAGGTCCGGGGAGGATCATGGGTGGATGGGGGTAGGTGTAGAAGGAGTGGGGGGATCTTGGTGGCAATCATGCATGCAGAGATCCTATCCCTCCCTTTCCTGGACAGGTTGGACAGGTGGCGTAGGTCCAAGTTTACCCACTGGAGACCAAGCAGCCTATGAAAAGTAAGGTAAAAATATTTTACTTACCTCTCCTGGACTGTCTTATTCTCACTCACCCATTACATGCAGCAGGCATTTCATCAGTAGTTCTACATAGTCTGCGCCAGCGATGGATAGAGTGGGGCCTCAGTATATTTGTCAATAATGAGATATCACCAGAAATGGTTAATTCTCGTGTGCGTCCTTCTCCCAAAGGAAACAAAAACCTGTAGTGTTGCCCGCAGATCTCCTCACTCAATTTCCTTGGCGTTCTCACACTCAGACTGCATGTCCAACTTCTACAATAAACTTTATAGCTCTACAAACGTGTTGAAAGAATGACATCTCGCCTGCAGGTTATGTGTGTTTAATGTTTCACCAGATGTTACATATTAGCAATGATTTCATATCCTAAAAAAACCCACACAAAAATATCCATTCTTATTCGGATACCATAGTAACAAGTTACTATTATTATAGTACAAGTTTCCTCATTATAGAAAAGATAAGAAACAAACGATTTTTGCTCCTAACGTAAAAACTGAAGTTTTCAAAGTATCAGGACCCAACAGTTTCCACCAAAATATTGTTTTTAAGAGTGTGATCTGGCAAAGAATTTATTTCTTAAAGCATCTATATGGAAGCTGTTTCCCTTCCATAACAAGATCTCCCAAGGACATATAACTTGTACTTTCAGCAATATTATTTAAAACATCTGTCTTTAACCAACTGCCATCTTACTGCACAAAGTTAAATAATCACAAACTCTCTGCAGCTACCAACAAAACCAACAGCTTCATTTGATCTACAATTTATTACCCAGCACTCCCACAAATATGTCTTCTGACCATGAGGAATATGTTTTTCATTTGAATTATACATTAAATGCGGCTCCTCTTTGAGAACATCAACAATCGTAATCCTAATCTTTCCACAGTTGGTTTGTTGAAAACTGGAGTAATACATAAGTCTCTGTAGCACAGAGGTTAAGCATCTTTCAATTTGGAAAGCCACAGCTGCATTATGACTCCAATGCCCACATTTCCAACTGTTTCTGCCCATGTAAGGAGAAACAACCAGCAAAGGCATGGCTTGTGCCAATAGCAAGTAGTTTTGGTCATTTTCTGAGTTTCAAAGACCAGTAAGGAGATCACTGACTCAAGAGCCCCACAATTTTCACTTGATACATGATGGTGAGAGCCCAATCCTAACAAAACCCCATCACTGATGCAACCTTCCCAATGGATCATCTGCTGCATTCTATGATGGGGGAGCCAGTAGCAGAAGTCTCCTTACACTGGGGCAAGCTTCTGTAGTCCGAATGCATCTCCTAGGGTATGTGCGAGCCATTTTGCTGGCACAGAACACAAAATCTGTTCCACTATTATAAACCTTGGTTAGGACCGAGCTGTGTCTCTCTTATTCTGGAGCCTTTCTGGGTGCCAAAGTGAAGTGAGGATCTTGCTCAGGGCTGGGCCATTCCACTTCATGCCCGCCATGCTACCTTCCCAGGCAACTCCCTTTCCTTCCCCTCCCTGCTCCATCCCTACCACCACTATCACCCCATACTGCAGTGTTTCCCTAGCTTTTTCTACTGGTGGCTCCCTTGACTTACTGGGCCATTGGCCATAGCTCCCCATTAGAGCTACAAACCTATACAATGTATACGGCAGCGGGTTTTTGTGAGGATTCCATTACTCCCCTGGCTGGTTTCTGCAACTTCCCAGGTTGCCATAGCTCATAGGTTGGGAACCACTGCCATTCCAGCTTCCTTGGGCTCCCTTGGGTAGCCAGCTGTGCTGACATCACCAATGTTTGTGCCATCAGTTCCAGAATCTGCAAAATCTGTTCCACTGTTACAAACCTTGGTTAGGACCGAGCTGTGTCTCTCCTATTCTGGAGCCTTTCTGGGTGCCAAAGTGAAGTGAGAGATCTTGCTCAGGGCTGGGCCATGATACTAACTAACGAGTGTGTACTGAGCAGGAGGTTGGGGATGTGTCATGCTGACAAACAGGAGATAGAGATGGTGGCGATGGTGAGGAGGGGATGCAGCAGTGGAGAAAGGGCTGCATCAGGCAGCACCAAAGCTTTGACCCAGACTAATCTTCCTTCTCTAAGATTGGCTGGTGGTAAATCGAGGGTTCTTCTGGTGGAATATAAGAATGGAGAGCAAATGGCATTGGGCTCTATCAAAATGAGGAAGTGTCCTAAGGTACGCCAGTTTGCATGTGCCATCTTTAGCAGTAAGGAGCTCCATAGCCTACACCCAACTCTTGTAGCTAGTTAGAAGAACAATTCTGGAAGGAGAATACTGCTCTTTGGGATCCTATGGAACCAATCTGAGGGCTCTGGGTGCCCCTCCAGAAGCTCAGGACACAACTGTGTCCTGCTTTTGAACAGAGATGACATTTGAGACTTTGTATGTATTTTTTCCCTGGTCAATGGTGGTCCTACCATTTTGAAGGGGGGCAAAGGCCCCAGGTGGCACACTGGTCGAGCGGGGGGGGGACAGCAATGAAGTGGCTCACCTCACACAGAGGAGAGCGCTGTTCGCCTGCCCTCCCTTGCCTCCGTACAGCTCCAAAATGGAACCTGGTGTGGAGGAGCACCACTGGGGGTGAGGAGCTAGGGGTGGGGGCGGTGCTTCTCCTTCTCTGCTCCTAGGTGGCCCGTTAGCTGGGTCCGCAACTGCCCCTTGTGCTCACATACATGGCCTATATAGGAACACACATGAATGAACTTGTGCATGGATAAACTTTGGATTCTGGCTTGCGCATTTAGGATAACTTTGACAATTCATCATTGTTTAGATAATGAGGTCCCTTCTATATGCAATCATAGCACCTTCACACCTTAGCAGTGTTTAAGTGTGCTACCATACAAAATGGTTTTTTTGACCAGGCACGTTTCTCCCAGTCTTCATTGGGACATAATAGCACTTTCAGACTTTTGAACCATTACACTCCTGACATCCCTCTTTTTATATTTATGAAATTCCTTTCTAACCACACACAAATGAATCCTCTCACAAAGGAATCACTCCCTATCACAATGAAATCACCTCTCTTTCTTTTGCGAGGGAAATATACAACGTGCTTGCTGAAACTATTTTATTGAGCAGTAAAAAACCATCACGATCCTGAAAAGCACTGAGCAGATTTGTGCAGAATAATCTATCAACTCGGCTTCCAACCATACGTCTGCCTATATTTCAGCCTCTTGCTGGGAAGACGGAGGTTGTCATAACGCTAGAAATGGAGCTCTCCAAGCAGTTGGTCCTGTGGCACAAGAAATGCAAGATTTCATGTCTTCTGCCAATGATGGGGCTGTTCCTTTGCATGGTGTGATGGGTCACATATTGAATTTCCTTTGTTGAACTGGTCCTAAGTTAAGGATCATTAAGTCATTAAGGGCCTAACCCTATGCCAGCCAGCACTAGCATTAAAGGCTTACTGCAGGCACTGGCATTGCAGAAGTGTCCTAAGTCACTTCCACTGCCAGCGGTAAGGGCTTACTGCCAGCACTGGGCCCCAGCACCTGGAAGACCCAACACAAGGCCAGATAAGTGACACCTTTGGCGGCATTGAGCTCCTTTGGGGTGGCTGGAGAGTGGGGGTGTGAGCGGAACTGGGCGGGGGAAGGGTGGAGTGGGGTGGGACTGGTGGTGTCCACCACCACTGGAACCTGACCTATGTGGAGGGCTGTATGGCCCAACACAGAGACCCTCAATTTTGCACTGGAAAAATAGCCAGCACAGACTTGAGGGAGCCCATTGGCAGCCCAGTGCCCTTACCGGGGAGAAGGAAACAAATGTCCCTTTTTTCTGACATGCCTCCAGCCTCCAGCTTCCCAGTGCCCATAGGATGCCGCAGTAGCTATTTGGCTACCACTGCACCTAAGGCACCTGGACAGCTTAGGATTGGGCTACCCGGAACTCCTGATTGAATGGAAATGCTGCCATAGCTTGATCGTTAACAGTGGTTTGATCTGCAGCAATTAGCAGAGAATATGTATATGTTGGTGTGAATAATGGTGTGAAAAGTTTCATCTACTGAGTTCTGCAAATCAAGCTGCCATTAAAACCCCAAGAATAGGCGCAGGTCATTCTTTCTTTCTGATCAGGTGATAATATTCTGATGGGGGGCGCCTGCCCTCAATTACTCACGGATCTCCCAAGGTTTCAGAGTTCTTCGGAAGAGTTAGTAGTGAACGATGTCGTATGTCCTGTTGATGTTCTGGTAAAAACATGGAATAATAGAATGACATGAGGCAATTGATATGACATCCTCTGTGACACATATTCCCCTATCTCATAATTCAATCAGTTCTGCAGACTGCTGGAGCACTGATGAGGATAGATGAAGAACTTGGCCATGCACCCTGGGAATGCAGCCCAAACCAGTTTTCTCTGCCCATTGGTGGAATTGCTTTGAAACAAGCATGGCTCTGAAGTCAAATTTGACATAGCATATCATGTACAGGCCTCTTCCATTGCAGAGATGGTGGTGAAAAGGACCTCACATTATCCAAAATACATCTGCTTCTTCAGGCAATTTTTTTTTCCATATTGGTAGAGAAAGCATTAACACTTTATGGCACCTATCACAAATTTGTGCTTAGAGCTTGGGGGGGGTAGTCCTAACCTGGAGTTAGGACAAGGAGTTAGGACAGCATACTTGTGCTAGCCCAGGCATGTTGCAAATGTTGCAGGAGTGTTGCAAAATGTGCCATAAAGCACTTTTGCAACCAGTGATGTCATCTGGTAATGAAGAATGGGAACGCTGGGCGGGACTTATGTGTGATTGGCAGCTCCTCCTTTCCGTTCCACGGCTGCCCTGGCCTCGGGGGGGGGAATGCCCCCACCGCTGCTCGCCCAGGCACCCGGTGCACCCCCACCCATCCCCCCCGGCGAGCAGGTGCCCCGCCGAGGCCAGGGCAGCCGCGGAACAGAACGGATGGGCAGCCAATCACGTGTAAGTCCCGCCCAGCGTTCCTGTTCTTCATTACCAGATGACATCACTGTTTGCAACCCTTTCAGTCAGGGAGGCTGGCGCACAGACATGCACTGGCCTCTCTGACTCCAAGAGTGGTCCAAGCGCATTTGACGGTGCATTTGCAACACCTCTGGGCTGGCACAAGTCACTTGTACCAGCCTAATAAAATATAATAAATTGAGAGGACATCAACCTAGTAAACCATTAAGGTGAAACCAATAGTTAGAGGTGGGAGAAATAGTAATAATGAAATAACACATAACACTGCTTTCTGCACGTTTTTGTAAAACAAAAACCCCAAAATCTGCAAAAACAAACAAACAAAAAAACCCACCCCATTTTATTTGGTTTTTAATGTATTATTTAATGTGGAATGCATGGGTAATGACTGTGGCTTCATCTCTGACACTATGTCACCTACTTTGTACACTTTTAAAGTGATTTATAATTATAACATACATTTTAAATAAAAACATATAACACCACTTTCTGAGATTTGTAAACTCCCAAATCTGTGAAAAAATAAAACCATTTTCTCCCACCTCTACCAACCGTCGATTGAAAGTGCCTGGAGGACCAAGAGCACATTCAAATTTCTTAAGTGGCATGTCTCCATACTGAGAAACCTCCACTCTGGGGCCTGCCGGCCTGCCAAGCCAAGATGTAATAGCAGCATACCCAAGTTGCAGATTTTTCCTACAGATTGCAGAGAGGTCCCAGGCACAGGCTATTCATACAGTCAAGGTCTTTCTGTTCAGCGCCTGAAAAAAAAAATGTGGTAGAGTCTAAGTTGTTTATCCCACTATTTTTTCCTCTTCATAAAGCCCATCACCCCATCAATTCCCCTCTAATTGTTTCTCTCCTTAAGCACTTCTATTTCTCGCTCTTATATTATGATTCCCACTAATTTGCACTGAGGAATACCCTGTTCAAAGAAATCTACTTCTTCTCAGAAAGGTGAATAGGCTGACACGCTGGAAACTATTTCATTAAGTCAGTGACCTTTTTAAAATGAATTCCTGTTGATAAAATAAAATCCACAAACACCTCAAGACAGAAGTCAGGGAATAGCATTTACATGTGTGTTGGCTTCTGCGATTGATATCCTAGGAAGAAGGAGAGGAGAAGGACAGCGCACCTCAGGAGCAGAAGGAGGCAGCAATAACTTTTTATGGTTCTGAGCCTTGTAAAATGTACAATTTAATTTGCTTTTAGTAAGCTTATAACAACAGTAAATTCCCAGTGTGGGCCTCGATTTAATTTCATATTCAGTTATACTAGAGTTTCAACTCTACACTTTCTTCATTTGGGATTTTCCAGTCACAGGAGCATGAAACTTGTATACTTTCAAAATATCTAACATTCCATGTCATTTTTTCCCCCTTTGGTCAAGTTGGGAAGTATTAAAAGCAGCCACCATATTAACCCTGTCCTTTCCAACATATTCTTCAGAACTTTATACAGTTCCGTCTACCTGCTGGCATTGAGCAGACTCCGAGATGTTCTCCCTTTACATGAGAAAGAGAGAGAGAGAGAGAGAGAGAGAGAGAGAGAGAGAGAGAGAGAGCCTCCAGGGAAAATAATCATTCCTCTTAGCAACTTGTAAAATACACAGAATTTCTCTAAAATCAAAACATTGGTATTTGGGTAAGCCAGAATCGCATTTATTTACATCAATAAAATATGCACCTTAGGACATGCTGGGTCACAGTTGAGTAATGTATTGCTTTTTTCACTGTTTTTAGAAGGAATGAGTAATGACAGTGGAAAAGCTTGGGTTCATTAAAGAAAAACAAATTTGGCGCACTGGAGGCCTTTATTTAAAGGGAGCTCATGATGTGGCTTGACAGTTGCTTTGTTTAGACAAGTGTCATAGTATTATTTCATTGACTAAATTTTCCAAAGTCAAACAGGGCCATCATTATTTCCTGATCGCCATTGGTTAAATGATACCATCAACAGCCAAACAATGGCCAAAGGATGGAGAGAGATCGGAGTAAATACTCCTGGATATAAATGCAAGTAGTATCTATTTCGAAGTGTCAGAGACTCGCTACTTTAAAAAAAAGAGAGCGCAATCCTAACCTGGAGTTAGGCTGGCACAGTTAGGCTGGCAAAGTTTGGCTGGCACAAGGCCACCATAAAGAATGTCCGAATGCACTTTACAGTGGATCAGCCAAACTTTGCTGGCCTAACTGTGCCGGCCTAACTACTGGTTAGGATTGCGCTCTTAGTTCCGAAATTTGCTTACTTCTAAAACAAAAATATTGTTTAGCTGACCTACACTATTCACATAATTCTAATGTCATTATTCACAATTCTTTTATCAATATTTCAAATACAGGCATACCAAAACCACTAAGAGGCTACTTTCACTGCCTTTAAAAGCACAAAGGTAATTTCTGAATACACATTTCTATTCCATTGTGTTTCTGAAACTTCAGGTTCCTAATAATTTAATATTAATTTAATTTTATGCACCTTAGGACATGCTGGGCCTAACCCTATTAATTAATTTAATATTAATTATTAAATTAATTTAATATTAATTAAAGTTTCCTAGATTTAGATGGTAGCAGTACCCTCTTATGTATGTCTATTCAGAAATAAGCGCCATTAACAGTGTAATCCTATGTGTGTCTGTTGTTGTTCAGTCACTAAGTCATGTCTGACTCTTTGTGACTCCATGGACCACAGCACGCCAGGCCTTCCTGTCCTCAACTAGCTTACAAAGTTGGCCCAATTTCATGTTCATTGCTGTAGTGATACTATCTAACCATATCATCCTCTGCCACCACCTTCTCCTTTTGCCTTCAGTCTTTCCCAGTATGAGGGTCTTTTCTAAAGAGTTCTCATGAGGTGGCCAAAGTATTTGAGCTTCAGCTTCAGGATTTGTCCTGCCAGGGAGCAATCAGGCTTGACTTCCTGGAGGATTGACCGATTGGATCTCCTTGCAGTCCAGGGGACTCTCAAGAGTCTTCTCCAACACCATAATTCAAAAGCATCTATTCTTCGGCACTCCACCTTCCTTATGGTCCAGCTCTCACAGCCATACATGACTACTGGGAAAACCACAGCTTTGACTATGCGAACCTTTGTTGGCAGGGTGATGTCTCAGCTTTTTATTAAGTTGTCTAGGTTCGCCATAGCTTTCCTCCCAAGAAGTAAACGTCTTTTAATTTCATGGCTGCAGTCACTGTCTGCGGTGATCTTGGAGCCCAGGAAAATAAACTCTGTCACTACTTCCATTTCTTCTCCTTCTATTTGCCAGGAAGTGATGGGAGTGGTTGCCATGATCTTAGTTTTTTTTAATGCTGAGCTTCCAGCCAATTTTGGCACTTTCCTCTTTCACCCTCATCAGAAGTTTCTTTCAATATTCCTCACTTTCTGCCTTTAGAGTGGTATTGTCTGCATATCTGAGGTTGTTGATATTTCTTCCAGCAATCTTGCCAGGGGGCAGACAAGGCTAGATTAAAAAAAATATGGACGATTGTTATTGCACAATGAGAGTTGTGACATTGGGGTTACCCAGGGATCCCGCGGGATGCAGCAGTAGCCATTTTGCATTGAAGTGTCAGAGACCGCTTCTCCTACAGGAGCTGGGCAGCTCAGAATTGGGCTGTGAGTCAGGGCTGGCCTTTCAGCCATTTTGCTGATTCAGCTGAATCACGCCTTACACATTGGGAAGCCCCAGATGGTTGCTGCTACCCTGGCATGGAGTTGGCCAAGCTGAGGTGCAGTGAGTAGAGCAGTGTGTGGGCCCTTCTGACTGCCCTCACTTCCATATGGCCCTCACCACCAACTATTTCCAGGGGCTGCACTTCACACTCAGCACCATCAGTGGCTGTGGCTGGAGTCTCCATGGCTGCATAGTGAGTGGGGAGGATGCGCTGAGAGTGGGGGCCCTACACAAATGCCCCACATTGGGCCCCTCCACTGCTAGTGCCAGTATGAGTCCCACCTCACTACCAACCTTCACATTCCTCTTCAAAAGTCCCTATAACCATGTGAATTGTCATATCATAGCAAACGTTTTCTTATCCACCATGCATGGGGATATACCTTATATGCCTAAGGAAATAATCCTAGGGCACAAGCCTAACCAAATTTCCAGCACCGGGGCAAGGACAATGCAGCTCTGAGGTAAGGGAACAATCAAGGTAAGGGCCACCTTGAGGAGGCCTCCGCAACTACAACTCCACTGCAGGATGCAGCACATGCCCCACTGGAACAGCCATATCAGTGCGGGAACCCGGTTAGGATTGTGCCCTTAACTTCCTAAATACATACAAAATATTCCCCCTTTTCCTCCTACTTTCCCTTTCCAATCCAAAAAATGATTGTCTCCAGTTATGGCTTACAAAGCAATGAGCATTGCAAGGATGGACAACAGAATGGCATGCTGGCAACAAAGCTATACAGCCCAACCTAAGCTGATGTTCGATCTCACCTCCAGCAAACCATCAGCTGACTCGCTCAGTTCCGCATTTGTTTCCTAATAATGGTGTCCAGCAAAACACAAGCCAAAAGGACCGAGGGAGGTGAAACGGCGCAGGGCTTAACCAGGTCTGCCCAATCTCACACCTTGCAAGGGTCTACTGTCGAGCGTAGCATTACCAAAAAGAGCTGCCAAATAAACTCAAATTTCTCAAAGGCAGCTGTCTTTTTGTAATACAATCCTTTCCCGTGCTGCCCAATTCCGTGCCTCATTAATTCAAGATTCAATAAGGTTGGGCTTTCCATGCAGCGAGAACTAAATGCCTTGCCACCAAAGAAGACCTTTGTAACCAAGTCTCCTTATATTTCCCTCAGGCGCATTTAGGAGGCATATATCCTAAAATTAAGTGCATAACAGAAAGGTCACAATACAAAATTAATATAGGAATTTGTTTCCTTCCAAAATGGGGTTACAATAGGGCAGTTCCATAGCATGTGTACTAAATCAGCTCCCTAAGAACCATAGATCCATCATCCCACTGAATCTGTTATTCCTCTTTCACTAAAGTACCAGTGTCCAGTACATCAGGGGGAAAAAAATTCTGTTCTGTTTAAAACAATTTAAATCAGTGGTCTGAGCATGATAAAGATGTGCAATCGCATTATGATGATTGGATGTGAACACCTTAGAGTCCAATTCTATTGTGCGCGTGCACACACACACACACGCACGCACACACACACACACAGAGAGAGAGAGAGAGAGAGAGAGAGAGAGTGCTGATGCAACTGCGCTCTGCACACTGTATCCAGTGGAGGGCAGCTCAGGAAGTTTCAGGGTGACCAGATAGTGTGCAGGTGCAGCTCAACATGGGTTCAAAAAGCTGCACCTGCCAAAATTCCCTATTCGGAACACTGGTTAGAGGTACAGGCACTCTGTCTTTCATTGCAATGGTTTTCAAACCTTTTAGACTGGATCCACTTTTTAAAATGGCACTCCTGTTGGGACCCACCAGAAGTGATGTCATTAACCTGGAAGTGATGTCATAGCTGGAAGTGCCAACATCAAGCAAAAAAGTGCTGCCACTGTGACAAAATCATATGACACTCCTAGAATGCAAACTGAAGCATTCTTGGACTGAAGCAAATGCACAATCATGACACATCTTTGACAGAAAGCAAAATTATGACAAAATATTATGTAAAAGCACTAAACTAAAAATAAAATGTTTTTAAAAAACCTCACTTGAAAATTCACACTGTTATACACTCACAAAAGGAATATAGCAAGAGTAAGATCTGCAGTTTCCAACATGGCTGCTCCCAGCTTTCTGCAACCCACCTGGCATCAGGTCGTGGCCCACCAAGTGGGTCCTGACCCACAGTTTGAATAACACTGCTCCACTGTATCTGGTCACCCAGCTCACGTGACTCCACTCCTAAAAACGCCATTGATGGAGTGCTGTGCAACAGCAGAATTACTTTCTGCTGACACAAAGGTCTCCAGCCGCTGACGGAGCAATCAGTAGGGCTGGGCCAATAGTTCAGCTCCCCATTTGTCGTAGATCTTCTTTGCAATTATGGGAGTAGAGTCCATACATATGGAAAGAAGCACAGGCTGGATGTTCTCAGTGTCATGTGTGTGTGTATGGGGGTGACTTATGTGTAAAAACACAAACTGGATATAAAAACAGAAGCAGGAAGCAAAGGAACGTGCACACCCTGTTCCCCCTGCATTTGATAATAGCCAAATAATAGTACTCTAGGAAGATAATACTACTCTAAGAAGCATGGCCCTATCAACGTTCATAGTGCCACAGGAACTAGAAGATGTTCAAAAAATGCAGTGAAATGCAGAGAAGTGGGGATTCTGCCGTCACTAATGAATCAACCTCAAATTGTGTCTGGGTTATTGGAGGGGAGTAGGTCATGGCATATCAGACACTTACACCCGAAAACAAATGTGGTCTGGGACTACTTAAGGCCTTCATTTAAACTGAGAGTCTGTGATATGGATTTGTAACACAGCGTACCAGCTGGCAAATGCTAACCCAGGGAGCTGAGAATCTTTTATCGGACATTCCACACGCTGGGCAAAGATAGTGTGCCTGATTGAGTCTTTGCATAACTGTCAAAGGCAAGAGAGTTATATGGTATGATTTCTTACGCTGGTCCAGGGGATTACTTACACAACCTATTTCAAAGATGTAATCTTCAGGAAAAAGAGCAAGGAACTTTTTTTCAATTGTCAATAAAGTCAGCAAGTGGTGATCAGTCTCCCTGGCAAGTACAACATTCTCTCACATGAAGGGTTTTTTCTTTTTTTTTTACAAGGGTCCGTCTAGTACGGAGGTCCCCAAACTGGAAACCGCTGCTGCAGGCCCAGATTCTCCGGTGCAAATGGCATTTATTGTTCTACTGGGGAGCCACAGGAAAACCCCTCCGAATGCCCCTGATAGTTGTGCAGCCTAGCCGCATCTGCCTGGAAATCCGGGTGCAACACTTGCTGGCGGCAGAACCCGGAAGATTGATTCCCACAACAAAATGTGAGATCCTGCACATCTTCCTGAAAGTAATCCCATTGGACTCAATGGGACTTACTTCAGAATATACATGCCCTGGACTGGAGCATACCATAAGGTATGTATTGTCTTTCCCTTTCACATAATTACAGTTCTTTCCATTAGGCTGTAAGTTATTTCCTTCTCCCATGCCCAGGAAGAGTGAGGCATATCAAATCAAAACAAATCAAAATGCCTTTATTGGCATAAAAAGAAAAAGAAAAAATAATTACAACGTATTTCTGTAAAATCCAATAAAATCATAGTGAAGCACTCACTTCTGTACACTCTCTACTATTATTAAGCTTCACAATGGTATATAAAAAAACAGTAAGCTGAATTATAGATTTCGAGTCAGACGGCGAGAGGAGAATTTTTCACTTTTCTGCATCTGTAAATTGATGGCTCTCCAGTAGAGATGGATCTAACAACTTTACTCGCGCCTCTTCATGTAAGGGACAATAGAAGAGAAGATGGGCCAGAGATTCAATCTCACCCAGATGGCAGGGGCAGATTCTATCCTTGTAAGGTATCCCCTTAAGGTACTCCACAGTACCGCTGAAGGCATGACGTTACAACAGGCCAGTGTAAGTGCCCATCTTTCATTGGGGTTGGTTAACACCGAGAAATAGCTTGGAATTTTACCCATTATTATGGGCAATTGCCAAATAATCGGGGAAGCGCCACTCTGGGCTGAGCTCAAGAGCTCCTGGGCCTGAATATCTAATAGTCTTTGCGGTAAGTCTACCGCAAAATAGTCTAATAGTCTACCGCTTAATCATGCGGTAAGCCTCCGTTTGGGAAACGGCTCCTAATTGTTGTACACCAATTCCTATCTGCTTAATTTTTATCTCCCATGCTCTTGTTGGAGAGAAGGAATCCGTCTTGAGTTGATGTAATAGGTTATTTGGATTATCGTTAAAGTACACTTTTAACCAAAATTTCAAAGTTCTCATCCAAGCAAGAGTCACGATCTTAGGTTGGCCTAGCTCAAGACACAAGGCCGAATATGGCATGCAACTTGGGAGAGCTAGTATTTTCCTTAAAAAAAACTGCCTGGATTTGTTCGAGAACGTGGTTAAATGATGTTATCCAAAGCGGAATCCCATACAGCAGTTGAGCTATAGACTTGGCATTAAACACTTTGAGGGCTGCCGGGACTAGAGAACCTCCGAGTGAGGCATATCTAGGAATGGTTGTGTGTACAGTCGGGTCCCAGTATCCACTGATCCTGTATCCACGGTTTCAAGTCCAGGAGGATGACGCAAGTCCATGTGTCGGCCTCCCTGACTGAAATCAGTGCAAACATGTTTTAAGGCATGTTTTCAACTCCAGGTTAGGATTGCTTCCATAGTGATATAGGCAGGTGATATAGGTGATATAGTGTCAGCAGATGCAGCCACAATATTATTTCTAATTGGAAAAGTGATCTATTTTAATTTCTGGGAAATAGCCTAAACACCAAAATGCGGTGTTCTGTGTTTTTATTCAGATATTTTTACACCAAAAAGGCAGTGTTTTATGTTTTTATGCGTTTTTAAGAAACATAAAAAAAGGTAAAGGTTTCCCCACGACCGAATGGTCTAGTCGTGACCGACTGTAGGGGGCAGTGCTCATCTCCGTTTCAAAGCCTGTAGAGCCAGCGTTTTTGTCCGATCATGTGGCCAGCATGACTCTACGCCATAGCTCACGGAACGCCATTACCTTCCCACCGAAGTGGTCCCTATTTATCTACTTGCATTTTTGTGGTGCTTTAGAACTGCTAGGTTGGCAGGAGCTGGGACAAGCAACAGGAGCTCACTCCGTCACGCAGTCTCAAACTCCCAACCTTGCGGTTGAAAGCCCAGCAACAGCGGATTAACTCGCTGTGCTACCACGTCCCCTAATATATTAGGTACCACTTCAGTGGGAAGGTAATGGCGTTCCGTGCGTTACGGCATATAGTCACGCTGGCCACATGACCACGGAAACTGTCCTTGGACAAACACTGGCTCTGGCTTAGAAATGGAGATGAGCACCACCCCCTATAGTCGATCATGACTAGACCATTTGGTCGTGGGCAAACCTTTACCTTTTACCTACACTGTAGCTAGATTGTTAATCGAAGATTCTGTTATTTTACTTTAAAACCATGTACATTTACCACTTTCCATTAATATTAATTTTTAATTATCAGACTTTATGAGAAGCATTAGGCATATGCATAGTTACGCTGCATAGGGGTGACTGAGTGGTCTCCAGTATAATTCTTTTGGAAAGCCCGGCTTTATTGACGGCTGGCAAAGCTCAATTATTAGCAGACCTGATTTACAAAATGACATCTGAAGCAGCCATAGCTGGGCAGTTACAGTACTTTCATCTCCTTAGATATTGGAAGGATTGTTGCTTCAGGGGTAGCTGGAAGCTATTTGGAGATAGTGGAGCTTCTTGACACAGCACAGAAGCACTTCACACAGCTAGATCTAATCGGGGTTGGCTCCTCTTGAATCACTGCGCAGACGCTTGAAGCTGGTTCCTGTCTACTGAGTGAGCGGTGAACTGCTCGAGGCCAACCCATGACTTCTTGACGCAACTAGAACTGGAGATAGCAGATCTACAGAACACATCAAAGCTACTTAAAGATAATCAGCCTCTAATACCTAGAAGGCTGAACCTCAGAAGTGGAAGAAAGCCATGAATGCCGTGCCGGAAAGTATTGAGAACAGGGATGGTTGTGATGTATTATTCTGAAATAAAAAGACTGGACTTTGGGTAGGGATTAGTGATGATGATCCGCACATGCAAATCCTTGAACTATGTGCAAAGCTGCCCTATCGGAATGAGTTCAGCTGCATCAGTTATCTAATCTCTCCATAACAAAAACTTGACAAGAGTCTTCCCAGTTAGACTTTCTCTCTGTGCAGGTCTTGCCTGCCTATAAGGCATTACAAATCTAATTCACAGAACATGCACAGAGGAAGATTAACATCTAATCTCAGAAGATTCTTTTCAGGCCAGCCTCATTGATATGTTTGGGCTGTTTTGTGTAACTCTGGCCCAAATCCTAACCAACTTTTCAGCGCTAACATAGAGGTGCCAATGGGGCATGTGCTGCATCCTGCAGTTGGCGGACAGACAAGGAAGCCTCCTGAAGGTATAGTAAGGGAATAACCTCGGAGCTTACCATAACCCTTACCTCGGAGCTTCATTGTCCTTACCCCGGTGCTGGAAAGTTGGTTAGGACTGAGCCCTCTGGCTACTTAAAAAAGTCATAATTTTTAATGGGGCATTAAACCAGCATCTAGATGTTGTACAATAGCAGATTCGTTGTATACAGCAGCTGGACTGAAACGTGATTAGAGAATAGCTGAAGATACCAAGCAAAGATTGTAATGTTTTAAATGCACATGACTAAAGCCTTCCAATAATGTAATCACTGTTTTGGATTTTTTTTAAAAAAACTGACTTATTTGATAAAGATTGTAATACACAAATGTGGACTGGAATAACCATCTGCACGCTCCACCATTATACATGATGCTGCCATAAATATGTGTTTTGAAGCCTTTGCTTTGACATAAAACTGCTTCACTACTTCTTGAAGTAGTTATCAGATAGCTAAAAATTCCACAATTGGTGCTGGTGCTGGGGATGTTGTGGAACTTCGTGGAATGTTTGAGTCACTGTGGTTGTCTTGTGCATAGTGTAAAAACACACACAGTGCAAATTCTCCGGGAGGCTGGGTATGCCAAGGAGAGCAACTACACCTCCTAAGGACAGCAACTGCACCACTTGTCTGGCTCATGTTTGCTTTTCACAGACATACACATGTGGCACGGGACTGTATGAAATGGCTCTCTTACCATACTTACAAGTGTTAGCTGGCCCTTAAAAAAAGATCACTGTATTTATAGTGATCGTTTTCTAAGACCCAGTGCAGTCATATGTATGGTATAAGAGCCATTTCTACCATTCTACATTGTGCATTGGCCCTAAGATGTACTGTACCCCAATACTAGGTCACTTAGCCAGAAAATCCCAAATCTAGTAGTCTCAGAGCACAATCCATAGGGCACTCTGAGGTGGGCACAAGTTGCTTCTGCCAGCCTCTGGGTGTTGCAAATGCACCTTAAAGCACATTTGAGCCATTTCGGAGGATCTGGAGGATCTGGAAGCAAGCAGCTTGTGATGGCCTCCCTGTGCCCGGACCTGGTCTGTACTGAAAAGCCTTGCAAGGCCAGCCCAGGAGCTTGGGGATGGCGGTGGAAGGGGTAACAGGGCAGTGGGAAGAGTGGAACAGGGCGGAGTAGGCGTGCCTGTGGGTGGGCTGGCCTGGAAAGGGGTATAGAGGCAGGATCCAGCTTTTGGGCGGATCCTGGCCTCCATCCCCAGCCCGGGTGGCCCCAATTTTGGCGGTACAGCTCCAAGTAGCCCCATTGGCGCTGCTGTGCACTACCTGGGGGAAGGGGATTTTTTCCCCTCTCCCCCAGATAGTGCAGCAGCTCCAAGCCCCGGGCTGGATATGAGTCAGACATGTCAACCTGCCTATTCCAGCTGAGGTTTGGATTGTGTTGTGGGTGGGACATGATAGAAGCACACTGCATTTTGTTAGCATAGCTGGAAAACTGGGTGAGTGACTGCATACACCAACAATCCAAAAGAACGTTTTAAGTGTCATATACTGTACGTTAGCAAACATCATTACCAAAGACAAAATTGTCATTAAAGAAAGGCAGGGAAGAAAATAAGATTTTTTTTTAAAAAAAATCTGTTTATTCACTGAATTTCATGAACAGTTTCCAGTATGCGCCTTTCTTTAGCAAAAATGTTCAGGACTTAACACTGATTCACACTTTAGACCTCTGCTGACTATTTGAACCAGTCCCATCTGTCAATAAGCATTCCGATTCTTTGTTGGTGAGTGTGACTTCTTAAAAAATCTAAGCGCAAACCTGGCATGTGTCTACGTTATATGCTAGCTTATCACAACATATCACCTGACATGTGTACCAGCGATGGGCCCTCCCTGTTTCCTGCTATGTGTGTTCACTTCTGATTATGGTTCATGTGGGAGATAAAGTGAGGAAGTGCCATGTGTACTATAAATCAGAGGCAGATGTAAGGGAGGGCAAAGCTCTAAGTTTTTCAAGAAGCCTGACCTTGCAGTGGAAATCACTCCTCTCCTGCACCGTTTTAGCCAATCCTCACAGGGAAAAGCAACATCTTGGCATTGCTTAGTGGCTACAGCAGCAAGGAAGAGGAGCAGTGGTGACATGGAGGGGAAAGGCTTCTTGCAAAACTTAGAGCTTTGCCCTCCCTGTAGATCCACCTCTGCTATACATTCACCTTCTAGCTGATGTAGGTTTAAATTTTCTTGGTGAATCAGAAGCTAGAAGTACTTGAAGCCTCATGAGTGAAAATGCTCCGTTTCTTTAATAAATTATAAAGTATTTTAAGTATGATGACAAGTGCTTACACCTCCGTTTTATTTACTATTTGGTGAGTCGTGCTATTGATTCTTATATCTGGGTGACTAGAATTCATTTTACTTGTTTCCTTACCATTTCCTTAAGAAGTACGTTATTAGTGAAAACCTGCAAGTTGATTCTGCAAGTCTTGGTTTGGATGGTGACAAGTGAGAGAAAGGGGGTCATCAGGAGAAGTGGTGGTGGGGACCTTGCATGAATGTACAGAGGACCACGGGACCTCAAGAACTGTAACCTGGTTTTGGATCACTGTCAGTAAAATGTATCAAATGCAGTTTCTAGAGTGCATTTGAGTGGTTTGAATGATTCAAGAAAGGACGGGGAACGAACCCCAGAATCCCAACTGTGATCACTGTTAGGATCTTATTCTGTAATCCTAGGTTTTCTTGCATAGGATGATAGCTACTTACTATTACTGTTCTCAATGTTATATTTTTTTCTTTTACACCAGCCAGCTACATTGATTTACTGGTAATGCATCAATCTCACTTGGATTAAGAGCATCGGGTTAAGAATATTCCTAAACTAAACTTCCGTTTATTAATTTGCCTAATATATTTAGAGTGGTGTGAGTTAAACCACTGAGCTGAGCTTGTTGACCAGAAGGTTCACAGTTTGAGACTACGTGATGGAGTGAGCACCCATCGCTTGTCCTAGCTTCTGCCAACCAAGCAGTTCGAAAGCACCTAAAAATGCGAGTAGATAAATAGGCACCACTTCAGTGGGAAGATAACAGTGTTCCGTGCACTACGGTGTGTAGTCATGCTAGCCACATGACCATGGAAGCTTGTCATTGGACAAACGCCAGCTCTTTGGCTTAGAAACAGAGATGAGCACCACCCCCTTCAGTCAGTCATGACTACTGTAGACCATTCGGTCATGGGAAAACCTTTACCTTTATCCTTAGGAACAGATGGTGAGAATAATACTCCAAAATGGTTCAGGCACTTCTGCGCCACCCTGAAAGATCCAATTTGGCAGAAAAAGTAGTGCATATACTGCATACAATCTACAAATCAGTGTGCCCTGGGCTTCTTTTGTACAAAGTCACAATGCATAAAACTAGGACGAGGAATAGGAGGAGGAGGAGGAGATAGCAAATCCCTTTGTGTTTGGTGCACTACCAGGTAAGGGAGTGGTATACAGTGTGCACAGGTATTTGGTGCCCTGATTCATGCGCAGCCTGATCTGAGAGCATCTTCCTCCTGACTGCTTCCCCAAAGCTCCTGAATAAAAATCGTGACCTGAAGGAAGGAGACAGAAGAATACATTAAGACCCAGAGTAGGAAAAAAAAAAAAGAAGAGGAGGAGAGCCTACTTCTAAGGGCACCACTTAATTCCCAGGCTGCTCTCAAGACAAATTATTATCCTTTCTCTGCCCTTCCTTTCAACTTCACCCGATGCCACTGGAAAGCGTGCAAGCAAAGGGTGCTTGGTTTTTATCTGTCTGTTCATTTTCCGGCAGCTCCATTACTCCTGTTATTCTGTGTTTTTTTTTTTGGTTCTTGTTGCTCTGCTATATAATCAGCAGTGTACTACCTTTTTTCCTGGATTGATTGTTGCTTGGGAAGCTTTGTGTAAACAGCTTTCCAAGGACTGATCTGAAAAGCAGAGTACAAGTACAGTAGCTCGGTGAATAGATCAATGAAACAGAAATGCATGGAAGAACAACAATGGATTTGCATGCTTATGTCTGAGTTGGCAGGAGGGAACTTCCAGAATGGTGTATACTTGTGGACTACAAATGTCATTTACTAGCATATATTATATAGTACATATACATTATATATCATTCAAAAAGGAACATTTCTTGTAACTGTTATTTCTCTTACGACCCAGTCCCATTGCTGGGCTCCACCACTGGAACTGCTGTTCCAATGGCAGGTACATGACTGAGGGCGCAAGCCTAACCTGGAGTCACAGTTAGGCCAGCACACTTTGGCCGACATAAGGGCAGGCGCGTATCTTACCTGTAGCACCCCATGGCACGAGCCATGGGGCATGGGGCAGTGGCGGGGCGCCATTGTGCGTGGTCTGGGAGAGAAATAGAGCGTTTCCGGGGTAATGGAGGCGTGTCTGCATGACGCGCAGGGGTGGGGTGATGTGGGGGGCGCGTGTTCAGTGCCTGCCATGGGGCGCGCTCCGGGCCCAGTCCGCCACTGCATAAGGGCCGCCGTAAAGCGCGTTTGCACCACTCCCAGCATCAGAGAGGATGGCGCACGTCTGTGTGCTGGTCTCTCTGACTCCGAGAGTGGTCCAAACATACTTTACGATGTCACTTGTGCCAGCCAAACTGTGCTGGCCTAACTGTGCCGGCCTAACTCCAGTTTAGGATTGTACCCTGTGTCCATGGCAGGGGCAGGACAGGAGGCAGAATGGGATGGGACCGGGAGGGTGGGATGTGTGTCAGGAGGCAGGAGGTGTGGCATCTGGCCCAGGTGACTTGCACTGGATACTATCCCTTTCCTTGCCTCCCAACATACGCACTTTCTCTGCTCGGACTTGTGCAGCTACAGAGCAGGCAGAGGTCTAAAGGGAACCATTGGTGTGTAGGGATGGGGATATAAAGGAAAATATGCCCCTTTGCCTTTCCCAAACCTTCTGATCTCACCACCACCACCACCACCACCCAAAGCATGCAAGCCATTTTGACGTGGCTGCATGATATAGTGGTGGACTTGAACTGACAGGATGCGCTGTCAGTAATGGCGTCTGGGTATTGCAACATTGCCACTGACCTTGAAAAATCCAAGTGAGAGAGGTGATCAAATATGTTAAATAATCGCAGGGGCAGGCCTAGCAGGGCATCACAGTGACAGGGACACTGCTGCCCATCCACTGTAGCCACCACCACTACCCTCCGAGGCCCTTCTGAGGGCCACGCAGGCCACACATCCAGGGCCCTTTGGAGGCTTACTACAGCCTCTGAAAAGTCTTTTAGTGTTACTTCCGGTTTTCATCAGAGCAGTAGTAAGAATCTGAAGGGCCAATGGAACAGCTTTTAGTTTTGCGAAGCTCCAGGTGAGTTGCAGGAAGGGAGGGTGGCAGCGGCAGACGTTGGGGGGCAGCTGGGGGGCAGCAGCCTACAGACCTGGCCCTGGAGGGCACTTGGGTCAGGGCTGCAACTGAATAATCCTTACTGCACCAGGAGTTGGCCCATAATCTCATGGGTCATCCAGTTTAGGGTACAATCCTAACCTGGAGTTAGGTCAGCAAAGTTTGGCCGGCACAAGGGACACTGTAAACCGCATTTGGACTAATCTTGGAATCAGAGAGGCCAGCACACAGTCGTGCGCCATCCTCCCTGACTCCGAAAGTGATCCAAACGTGCTTTACGGTGGCCCTTGTGCCAGCCAAACGTTGCTGACCAAACTGTGCTGCCCTAACTCCAGGTTAGGATTGCGCCCTCAGTATCATCTTTACTTGTGGCAATGGCTCTCCAGGGGTCTTTCCCAGCCCATGCAAAGCTATCCTTTTGCAGGGCAAGTATGCGCTCTAGCTCTGAGCTACACTCTCTCCCCATTGACGTAGCATACGCTCATAGAAATATGTTTGGTTTGTGCATGCATGATATGCCCTGCATTCCCGATCAGTGGCTGGCAAGAGCCAACCACATTCTGTTCTCACAGGCCTGAAACAGATTTGAGCTGCTTCACATTCCCGCATTTCCATCCCCTGAACTTTGTGAAAGCAAATCATGCAGATGAAGTGCAGGCGTGTTGATCGCTTATCTTGGAGAGACTTGCCACAGCGTCAGCATCACTTCTCTTCCTCGGGAGCAAGAAAGGTGAATGGAGTTTCTCACCCACTTCTGTGCTTGTCAGCATTCGCACTTCGGGAGCAGGCAGTGAGGTGTTGCGACAGAAGGGATTTTTCAGCAGGAGGGCGTTTGACTTTCTGAATGGGAGAAGATTGCCAGGAGCGTAGCAGGGGTAGTTAGGAGCTGACCGAAACCTTTTCAGCATTTTTAACTCCAACATTTCTGGATAAAGTCACATCAAAAATCCTCCCGTTGTGATTTTTTTTCCCCCAGAAGTAGTGTTTTGAAGGGGGGCTAAGAATACTTTTCCCAACCCCTGGAATTGTGCAAAGTGTTGTCTTGTTTGGGATTTTGTTCATGGCTACTGTTTCCACTGTTGGTTGCTGCTTTGGTGCCAGCTTTTTCCTTTGGCTTGTCCTGCCTGTTTTCTTTTTCATACATTAATCACAGTGGCATATCCTAGCAACTGGGAATTACATGATGAAGAAGATGGTGTCTCATCATCTGAGAGCCAGGATGGAGTAGTGGTTTGGGAGTTGGACTTCAACCTGGAAGATCCAGGTTCAAATCCCCACTCAGCCATGAAGCTTCCTTGGTGACCTTGGGCCTGTCACTATCTCTCAGCCTCACCTACCTCACAGGGGCCGCAATCCTAACCAACTTTCTAGCACAGGCAGTGGCGGATCTAGGGGGGCAGGGGGGCACGAGCCCTGGGCGCCATCTTGGGGCTGTCTAGGGGGCGCCAGTGGCCCCCACAACATTGCGCAGGTAGACCTGGGCTCTGGAGCCCAGGTCTACACATTGGGACCAGCCGCGGGTAGACCTGGGTGCCCTTGAGGGAGCCCAGGTCTACCTGCGGCCATTTCTAATGGGTAGACCTGGGCTCCCTTGAGGGAGCCCAGGTCTACCCGTGGCTGGTCCCAATGGGTAGACCTGGGCTCCGTGGAGCCCAGGTCTACCTGGGGCTGCTTCTGGTAGGTAGACCTGGGCTCCCATGGGGGCGCACTTCTATTGGGTGCCCTGGGCGCCATTTTGACTAGGTCCGCCCCTGGGCAAAGGGGAAAGGGCAATGCAGCTCTGAGGTAAGAGAACAAATATTCCCTTTACTTACCTTGAGGAGGTCTCTGTGACTCCCCCCCCCAACTGCAAGAAGCAGCACATGCCCCATCGGCACAACTAGGTTAGTGCTGGAAAGTTGGTTAGGGTTGCACCCAGGGTTGTTGTGAGGCCAAAAGGAGATGTGGAATTATGTACACCAGCCTTGGAGGGAAGAGGGGCTGTAAAAATGTGAAAAATAAAAAAAGTTGCTATGCTATGAAGCCAATTTATGTCATGATATCATGGAGGGCAAACAAAGCCAAAAGTTGCCCCGTAGGACAGGCTGGGACATTTCTTGGCATAAGGGGAAAAAATCTCCTGCAACCCTGAGGAGACTTCCAGCCTGCTCCACAGCCATGTTGTGGCCCTGCCAGCCGCCAGCACAGTTTAGGATAGGGCTGTCAATACCTTTATGTTTAGTCCCCATTTGTATTTTAATTCATTTTCCAAAAAAATTCAGCCAAAGCAAATGGCCGCCCATATGGGGAGACCTCTTGAAGCAGGGCTTAGGCCATTCCCCCTCCCCACAATGTTTCCCAACATTTGCTTCTCCTTGGGCCCTGGTCATCCTTTATTGCAAACAAAAGCACTCCTTCACAGACAACAACCAATTCTCTGTAATTAGTAGCCCTGGCCACTTCGCTGCACCATATAATTTGCAATGTTAGCTCAACTGTGTGCTCAGAGAAAGCGGTGAGCAGTATGTAATTATGGGGGCTATCTGCCCTCTCGGATCCTTTCAGCATTGTGGTGTATAATGCGCATAAATAAACACAATACAAATTAACTTGTAATGGCATGCTGCAAATCCACTCTATACTGTATTTATGAGTATTAGTCACAAAGAGAGCCATTAGAAACTCCTTTCCCCTTAACATATCACACAACTCTTCCAGGTCTCAATGTCCTCATCACTCTTATTTTCAATGCAAATGACTACAACTTCTACTAAATGAATGAGCAACGTATAGTGGTACATGGATCTCTCTCTCTCTCTCTCTCTCTCTCTCTCTCTCTCTCTCTCTCTCT
>JAJKFI010026889.1:0-10917 GCA_029204185.1 Lerista edwardsae
TGACCAGCACCCCCGCATCACTCCTGCCAGGCTGGTGCTGGCTGTAGTGCTGGCCTGGGAGCGAGGGAGCACGGGCGAATTTGGCTGGCGCAGGGGTGGTTCCGGGAGGGCAGAACTGGGTGGGGGATGAGTGAGCCGGCAGGGGGCTGGGCCGGGGAGGAGGATGGTCCTGGGGTGTGGCTGTCCCCAGGCCACACCTGCCTGCCCCAGCGTAGCTTGGGACTGGGCTGTGAATATTTTCTGGGAAAGAAAGTGATGGTACATCTTCATGTGCTGAAGTGATGGCCCTTTGACAAGTAATGCTGGAAGTCAGTAGGGCAAGCCTCCCTTTTTGCAATCTTTTAGTTTACCTTTTGGATTATGATTAGTTGCTAACCTTCCCCCCCCCCTGGAATGGTTTGGTAGTTTTGAATCTCAAAATGCTCAAGTTGGAAGGGGCCTTGGAGGCCATCCAGTCCAATCACCTGCTCAGTTCAGGTGACCACGGCATCCCTGGCAGCTTGGAAACCTCCAACAGTCCGAATGAGGCTGACTATTCTAGTGCTGTGTAGCTCCTACAGTTAAGGAATTCTTCCTCATGTCTAGCCTCAATCAACTTCCCTATAATTTCAACCCACTGGTTCTAGTCCTGCCCTCAAGAACCACAGTGAGCGGTTTCCCCTTCTTCTGCACGGCAGCTCTTCAGATAGGCAATTATCATCTCTTAATCTTCTCTTCTCCAGGCTAGTGCAGTATAGAGTGGAATTACTATTCTTCATGATCTGGATTCTATATTTTGGTCAATGCAGCAATAATGCACTACCTTTTTTTTGCAGCTGCATCAGAGTAGTGGCTCACGTGCTGCTTGCAGTCCACGGGAAGTGCAATCCAACCTCACTTGCCTCCACAGAATCTCATCTTGTCAGTTTAGGCCCAATGACTGAACTTTTCAAGATCATTTTGAATCCTGCTATGATATTCCTGGGACATGGTGGTGCAGCGCGTTAAACCGCTGCTGCTGGGCTTTCCGACCAGAAGGTTAGGAGTTCAAGACTGCGCGACGGAGTAAGCTCCCATCGCTTGTCCCAGCTCCTGCCAACCTAGCAGTTCGAAAGCACCTAAATGCAAGTAGATCAATAGGGACCACTTCGGTGGGAAGGTAACAGCGTTCCGTGCGCTACGGCGTAGAGTCATGCCGGCCACATGACCACGGAAGCTCGTCCTCGGACAAACGCCGGCTCTACAGGCTTAGAAACGGAGATGAGCACCGCCCCCTACAGTCGGTCACGACTAGACCATTCGGTCATGGGGAAACCTTTACCTTTACCTTATGGTATTCCTGTACCCCTTCTGGTTAGTTCCCTGTCGCCACCTAGCTTTGTGTCATCTGAAAATTTGATAAGCATCCTTTCTATCCCTTCATCCACATCATTTATAAAAATGTTGAACAGCACCAGGATGTGGAGCCATTTAATAGCAGTCATTAGCTGCCTAACTAGCTTTGAACCCACCTAAGAGTAGTACAGTCTAGACTACAATTTACCATTTTATGAATCAGGAGATTCATCAAATGCTTTGCTAGGTGCATGATGCACAAAACATTCCAATGGTCCACCAGGCTCACTCTATCTGAGGACGACACGATATTTGTCTAGCACAACTTGTTCCTGACAAACCCAAGGCGGCTCCTAAAAGTCATCCTATTATTTTCTACGTGCTCACAGACATTCTGCTTAATAATCAGTTTCAGGATCATTCTGGGTATTGCCTTCAGGGTGACGGTAGTTTACCAGTACTTGGGGCACAATCCTAACCTGGAGTTAGGCCAGCAAAATTTGGCCGGCCCAAAGGACACTGTAAAGTATGTTTGGACAACTCCCAGTCAGAAAGGCCAGCACATAGACATGCACCATCCTCCTTGACTCCGAGGGTAATCCAAACATGCTTTACAGTGGCCCTGATGCCAGCAAAACTTTGCTGGCCTAATTGTGCTGGCTGAACTCCCAGTTAGGATTGCACCCTTAATCTTCCTTTCTCCCTTTTTTAGATGGGGACATTTGCTCATTTCCAGTGCTCAGGTGCCTCATCCATTCTCCAGGAGTTCTCTAAGATTACAAGTAGTGACACCAAGATCACATCAGCAAGCTTCTTCACTACCCTGGTGAATTTCAACTGGTCCTGGGGAATATGGAAGTAACTAGGTGTTACCACCTCTTTACCTAGCTTGAGTCATGCGGTCCCCAGTTCTTAATGTGTGCAACTGTTAAGTTGGATCACTTTGTGGGAGAAGAGAGATGCAAAATAAGAACTGAGCAACTCTGTCTTCTCTCCATCATCTGTTCTCTTTCTTTCAAGCTTCTGTGCAAAGATTCATGGATTCTGTTCAGGTTCATACATTCTTTACATACAGTATAGTGCAATTCACACACACCCTTCTGTTGGGTCTGTTCCTTTTGAACGAGTTCTACCATTCCAGTAATATATTCCATCCATGGGTCTCATCCCACCAAGTTTCCCTAATTCCTATCTTAGCGTATTTGATGAATTTCAGCAACCTTTCCATAACATCCCAGATACATGCACTAGGAAAACAATACACTTCTCGAGATATGTTCGGTCTGTTCCACACCTGCCCTATCTCTCTTAGTAGGGAAGCCCTTACACCATGGAGGCCATCTCCTCCATGGATAGAGTTTTTGTTCCTCCCAACCATGGGTAACAAGAGCTCCATGGGTCATGGAGCTCCGAGTGGCAATTCCAGACTGGAGGATGATTTGCACCCTAATAAGAGCCTGGTATTGGTTACTCAGCTCCAGGGGCACATAACTCTTAAGAATGCTTCCCATTTCTCTGCTTCCATATGTCCACACCTTCCACTGGAGATCTTATCTCCACAACAGATACTCCCTCCTTCCATCTCCCTTCATGGAGAGATCCTTCATTCTTACCAAAGGAAATCTTCATTCATTCTAATGAGTTCAGCATAAAATGGCAAGCCTCAAACACTAATAAATAAATAAAATAAATAAATAAATAATATTTGTATTTATATACCGCCTTTCCTAGGTCACTAGATTTCTCTAATGACTATAACTCAAGGCGGTTTACATAGGCAGACTTTATTCAGAAACCGGAAGGTTTTTACAATTTTTACAGAAACGTTCTATCTTCCAAGAACTACACACATACAAATGGATCTTTCTGGATTTAGTCTTCTTTCTGGCCACCCGTTTGTCTTCTTGCTGGCTGATAAGCGGCTTCCCTGCTCCCACCAGAGAAGCAGCTGACTTCGGCACAACTCCCCCTCACACAAGGCAGCCGAAGACAGCTCAGCTGTTAATCAGTCGCAATTTACAAGGTCTGCCACTCACAGAGACTTCCGGTAGTCCCGAACTGGCGACCTTCAGATCTTCAGCTCTTATCTTCAGGCAAATGGAGGCATTAACCCACTCGACTAAATCTTCTGCCCTATCACCTTCCACTATCACCTTCTCCTCCAGCAGGGAGACTAAGGCCCCCATCCTATCCAACTTTCTGGCACCAATGTGTACACCGCATCCTGCAATGGGGGGGGGCAGTCACAGAGGCCTCCTCAAGGCAAGGGAATATTTGTTCCCTTATCTTGTAGCTGCATTGATGCAGTAAAGTTGGATAGGATTGGGCCCTAAAACTGGGAGTAAGTTTTACTGAAATAAATTGGAGTCACTTCTGAGTAGACATGCATTGGATTGCACTGTTGACTTGCCTTCTAAACTGGTGTAATTCCTATCATCCTCAGGTAGGAAAACAAACATGGCACATAGCCTGCAGGTCACCTCTACTCTTCTCTTGTGCTTCATTTTGTCTTTATAGCTAGAGTCACATCAGCAGCAATCTCTCTCTCTCTCTCTCTCTCTCTCTCTCACTCACTCACTCACTCACACATTCCTGCTAAAATCCCAGGTCAATCTCCTTTGTTTCCTACTAACTCAACCTGTTGGCAAACTCTCTTCATAAGCTCATAGATGTGAGCAGTGGTGGGATTCAGCTAGTCCTCACCAGTTCTGCAGAACCGGTTGTTAATTTTAGGCTGGGAGTGGGAAGAAAGGCAGCGGCCGCCCTGAAGAACATAGAACGGGTTGTTAATTTATTTGAATCCCACCACTGGATGTGAGTATGACTCCTAAGAGAGTTGGCCTAGAGAATTCTGGCAAGTCTGGATTGGGAAGCCTGCTGAAGCAGTATGAATATGCTGTCACAGTCATAGGCATAAATGTGCCACCATTAACTTCTCAGAAAAATACTGGAAGAGGCTCAGTAGTAATGCACAAGTCTCCAGGTTCAATTCGTGGCACTGCCAGATAGGGCAGGAAAAAATTCCTGTCTGAAAGCTTGGTGAAATACTGCTGGACGGACCCAGGGCCTGGATCAGCAAAAGACCTACATATTAGGTTGCAATACTATTCACATTTGCTTGGGAGTAAGTCTATTGAGTTCAGAGACCCTGAGTTCTGAGTAGACATGCATAGGATTGTGCTGCAGGTCAGAGGATTATGTCAATGATAGATCACCTACTAAAAAAAAAACTTCTTACTAGGCACACTCAAACTGAGAAAACCAACAGCAGGCTGCATACCCTGGGTTTTATGAATTTACCTTCATTCTTTTCAATGGTTTAATTTCCCAGTGCAACTTGGTGCAACAGGATCAAGACTTTAAAAATAGCAACAATGCACTTCATGGGTGCATGGGTATGGCGTGCTGGCCAGCACTGTCGTCTGCAGAGCAGAAGGGGGCAGGAATGCCAGGGACTTTATCCCCTCATTTTGGCAAAAAAGCCATAGCCCAGTGGTAGAGCACATGCTTTGCATGCAGACAACCCCAGGTTTAATCCCTGGCATTTCCAGTTAAAAGTGGATCAAGTTGCTGCCTGAGACCTTAGAGAGCTGATGCCAGTCACATAACAGTAACTCTGGGCTGGATAGACCAATATTTCTATGGCAGCTTTCTATAGTCCTATGTCCAATGCAGAGAACCATGCTGAAGCCATAATGATCTGTTTTTTTAATACATGATGCAGCCCTGCATTGCTGAGGTTAAAATCAAAGTATGCAAGACTGTGCCCCATTCGGTATATTTAATTATGCCAAGCCAGCAAGCACATAAATACATAGTGATCTCCTCCTCTTATAGTTATAAACAGCAGCACAAATCAGGCTTCCTTTCTCCAGCTTCTCTGTAGGCAATCAGAAATCATGTCCTATTCTGATTTAAGCCATCAGACTCCTTTTAAGTAAAGTACTTACTTTGCCAGATTTATAATTACATTGGATAAGTCTCTGATCTGGCAAAAAACGCTAGTATAGATGTTTCAGATTCTGGGGGGCGGGGAAATCAAAACAGTGGCTGGGGGTGGAGACATGATTTACACACTCTAAAGTCTGGAGGAAGCCAAATAGGTTGCTAATTGAGATCATGGGTCAAAAGGCAGAGAAGGTTCGTCTTCTACATCAGTTTCTTAAGGGCTCCAGAAGACAACAGATAAAAATAGATGACTGGATTAGGGGATATGTAGGGGCTTAGCTGCCAGCAGTTTTGCTGTGCTTTCCAGTAACATTTCCAACAGTCAAAAACGAGCATCTGTTTTTGTGAAGTGATGAGTATAGTAAGGCTTTCAATTTTAAGCAAAATAAATGACGGCACAACCCTAGGCATGTCTACTCAGAAGTAAGTCCCATTGTGTTCAGTGGGGCTTACTCCCAGGAAAATGGGTATAGGATTGCATCCTGATTCTAGGGAGGAGACAGGTGCTCACCACTGTGCCTGCAACACACAGTGATACTTACAAATCATGGTTTGGGCATAGCAGTATTATGGGTCTCATGGTAAGAGTTCAGACACTTAAGTAAGTATGAAGTAAGTATGTTAGCAAGCTGAGCTAGGCATCATGGTAGCTTGGCCCAGATAGCACAGGTCACACTGCACAGTTTTTTTAAAAAGCACATGGGGTGGGTTGATTTAAAGATGAGCAATGGACAAGAGAAAGGTGCTCAACTACTCCTTTCGCCAACACTGAAATGGCCTCCCACTGGCAGTGTTCACCCTGACCAAGCCTGCTTCCACTTGAGCCCTGGCCAGGAAGAAGCACTGCTGGTTTTTAGTCAGTTGATGTGGAACTCAGGAGGCTAAAGGAGGTAGTCCATTACAGTGGAAGGATGCAGCACTTTTCTCCCATCCACTTTGCACAACAGCTATCTCTCACATTTTCGAAACTCTCCCATCTACCACCATCACACCTAGTTCATGCCTTAACATAGAGATTTTCAAGCTTTTTCATCTCACGGCACACTGAGAAGGTGCTAGAACTGTGTTGCTAAAACCACTGGTTTTTTTGACGATAAGGCACACTGTGCTGCTGGGGAGCTTACATCAGGGATGTGCAGTGGCTGACTGGGCTGGTGAGGCACAGCGTCAACTAGCCCTGTAACCCGGAAGTGATGTCACTTCCAGAATTGACATCACTTCCGGGTCACCTCCAGGTGCGACCGCTCCGGTCATGTCCAGAGATATGGTCAGGGCACGCCAGACCTCCGAAAGTGACCAGAGGGTGTTCTGAGGCCTGGGGAATCCATACATGCTTTTCCTGGACTAAGAATGCCTTTTAAAGGTTTAAAGAGGTTTTGGAGGGGAAACCAGAAGTAATGTTTGTATGCCTTTAGAAGGCATTCTGAGGTCCAGGGGAGCTATGTGCGGCCTCCCTGGGCCTCAGAACACCTTCTGGATGTGACCAGAGCACAGCTTTGGTCTCATCCAGAGGGCCTGGGGCAGGTGAGGCACTGCCTCCCCTTCCTCTAGTGACTGTATGTCAATCAATCAAAGTATTTATATACCACTTTTCAACACAAAGTTCACAAAGCAGTTTACAAGCAAATAATAATAATGTTAAATAGCTCCCTATCCCAAAAGGGCTCACAATCTAACAAAATGCAGAACACCACCAGCAACAGCCACTAGAAAAGACACCGCACAAGGGTGAATGGGGACAATTACTCTCCCTTTGCTAAATGTAAGAGGAACTGGCTTACATCCCACAGTGGCCCTACTAATAAATGACCCTCCCGCACACTCCCATGGCAAATTCCCATGGTGAATGCAGACCATCCACAGCATACCAATGTGCCATGGCACACTGGTTGAAAATTGCCGCCCTGATATTTGTGTTTATACAATGGCAATGTTCGAAGTGATTCAGGGTGCAATCCTGTCCTGGAGTTAGGCTGGCAGTTAGGCCAGCAAAGTTCGGCTGGCACAAGGGCCACCGAAAAGCACATTTGGACCACTCTCGGATTCAAGAAGGATAGCGTACGCCTGTGTGCGGGCCTCTCTGACTCCAAGAGTGGTCTAAACATACTGTACGGTGGCCCTTGCAACAGCCAAACCTTGCTGGCCTAACTGTGCCAGTCTAACTCCAGGTTAGGATTGCGCTCTCACCAATGTTACTTTAGCAACTTTCTTGCTTAACACTCCTGTAAGGCTGGCCAGTATTATCACCCTCAGATTTCAGCTGGAAGGTCACGACTGAGACCCACTGGCTTGCCCAAGGTCTGCAAGACAAAAATTCACAGCTCACATGTTCGCCCGCTACACTACGATAGCTCTCTTGAATATATCCCCATCTCAATTTTCGGCACTCAGGGTTGAATGAAAGCACACTCAAACATACAGTACATGGATCTTCTTACAAGAAGAGGGAGAGGGAGTTTAGAGATTTTATGGCTCAGTAGTATTCAAGCCATCTTGAGTTACCTACTGTAGGTTCTAAACAGCAATGTTTTACAAAGGCAATTTCTTTAAGAACATAAGAACATAAGAAGAGCCCTGCTGGATCAGGCCAAAGGCCCATCTAGTCCGGCCTCCTGTATCTCACAGCGGCCCACCAGGTGCCCCAGGGAGGCATGAGACAACAAGATGCTTGCATCCTGTTGCCACTCCCTTGCACCCGGTACCAGTAGCCCACCACCTTAGTAAGGAGGTTGCACAATCCATCATTGCCTACAGCCCACGATGGACCTTTCCTCCAGAAATCCGTCCAATCCCCTCTTAAAGGCATCAAGACCAGATGCCATCACCACCTCCTGTGGCAAAGAGTTCCACAGATTAACTACCCGCTGAGTAAAAAAGTACTTCCTTTTATCTGTTTTAACTCTCCCAACCCTCAGTTTTAGCGGATGTCTTTTTTCTAGGCTGAAGAGCCCCAAACGCTGCAGTCTTTCTTCATAAGGGAGGTGCCCCAGCCCCGTAATCATTTTTGTCGCTCTCTTCTGCACCTTTTCCAGCTCCACTATGTCCTTTTTGAGATGCGGCGACCAGAACTGGACACAATATTCCAGGTGTGGCCTTACCATCGATTTGTACAATGGCATGATAATATTGGCTGTTTTATTCTCAACCCCTTTTTTAATGACCCCAAGCATGGAATTGGCCTTCTTAATTGCTGCTGCACACTGGGTCGACACCTTCATTTAATTGTCCACCAGCACCCCAAGATCTTTCTGAGAATGACAACATACTAATGACATATATTCCAAGTTATCACATGAAATTGCTCTTAGAAAGAATAATACTGCATATTACCCCCACTAACTGGGCGAGAGGCACTTTTTCTAGTGGTGTTTTACTTTCCCTTTCAATTTCTTTCTAACTAGCCTCCTCATCTGAGGGAAATCTGCCCTTCGAAAGTCAAAGGTTCTTGTGTCAGATTTGCTCTGCACTCTTTCCTGGACATGCATGGCAAAACCAGTCGCAGCATGGTCACTGTTCCCCAATGGCTCAGTAACACTTACATCCCTAACTAGGTCCCGAGTACCACACAATATTAAATCCAGAGTCGCCTGTCCTCTAGTCGGCTCCATGACTAGCTGCTCTAAGGCACAGTCATTTAGCACGTCAAGGAATCCGGTCTCTCTTTCTTGACCAGAGCAGCAGTTGACCCAGTCAATATGAGGATAATTGAAGTCCCCCATGATTACAATCCTGTCTCTCTTGGTCACTGCCCTGATTTGTTTCCTCATTTCGAGGTCACCTTCAAGTTTTTGATCAGGAGGACGATAGCACACCCCCACTATTACATTGCTCTTACGGCCTGGTAGTTTAACCCACAGTGACTCCACGGAGGAGTCCGGCCCACCTTCAGTCTCTACTCTTCTGGATTCTATCCCTTCTTTGATATAGATGGCCACCCCTCCGCCAACATGCCCTTCCCTGTCCCTCCTATAGAGTTTATAGCCTGGGATGGCAGTATCCCACTAGTGGTGTTCCTCTTATATTTAGCAGGGGGAGAGTAATTGTCCCTCTTCACCCCAGCGCTCTGTCTTTTCTAGTGGCGGTTTGCATTTTATTCTTAGACTGTGAGCCCTTTTGGGACAGGGAGCCATTTAGCTTTATTAATTATTTATTTATATTATTATTATTATTATTATTATTATTAGCCTGTAAACTGCTTTGTGAACTTTGTGTTGAAAAGCGGTACATAAATACTGTTTCATTGATTGATTGATTGATTGATTGATTGATTGATTATTTCCTGGTTTGTGTTGCAAAAATATACCTCTAAAAACAAAACAAACCGCATTTAACTACAAATGAATTTTGTCAATGTCTTTCATTTATATCAAAGGATTCCCCCACCACACACACAATCTACTTTCTTTCTTTACAGAACCAGATACTTAGAAAGCCACTAACATTTTTAAAATCAGGTCTCAGATATGGTAGTGTCTTCTGTCAATTTTCTTGTATATCATAGCCAAAAAAAAAGTTCTCCTTAATATACTTGCAATCTGAAAAAAGGGGTGCAGTTTTATGAGGGAATGATTTGCATACTTCTAATTAATGTTTAATTCCATTAATGTTTGTTGAGCAGAGTACAAACATACATCCATGCAGATATAGAAAACTTTACTCGGCTGGAACGTATGAGCTATACAATGTCTAAAGGTAAAGGTTTCCCCACGACCGGATGGTCTAGTCGTGACCGACTGTAGGGGGCGGTGCTCATCTCCGTTTCAAAGCCTGTAGAGCCAGCGTTTTTGTCCAAGGACAAGCTTCTGTGGTCATGTGGCCGGCATGACTCTATGCCATAGCGCACGGAACGTTGTTACCTTCCCACCGAAGTGGTCCCTATTTATCTACTTGCATTTTTTAGGTGCTTTCGAACTGCTAGGTTGGCAGGAGCTGGGACAAGCAACGGGAGCTCACTCTGTCACGCAGTCTCAAACTCCCAACCTTGCGGTTGAAAGCCCAGCAACAGCGGATTAACTCGCTGCGCCACCACGTCCCTTATACAATGCCTACAAGGGTTACAATGCTTGTATAACGAGATACACCATGATATCTAGGTCATACAATACTTATCCCATGGATGCATTATAGTCGCACTGAGCGACAGGCTCTCGAAGCTAAGAGAAGGCTGCCTTCCATGTGGCCTATCACAGCCCCAAACTTTTGATCTCTGAGATGCAGAGTTTTGGTTTTTTTTAATTAAAACTGAAAGCATCCTAAAGGCTAAATGACATATTACTTTAAACCCAACTTTAACAGACAGGATTAAAGAAGGAAGTTGACTGGAGGTGGTTCTTTGAAGTCCCCAAACGACTGTGATCCAATTCAGGGCGCAATCCTAACCTGGAGTTAGGCCGGCACAGTTAGGGCCAGCAAAGTTTGTCTGGCACAAGGTACACTGTAAAGTATGTTTGGAATACTCTTTATCGCAGAGTCAGACAGGCCAGCACACAGACATGCACCACCTTCCCTGTGGTCGAAACACATTTTTACAGTGGCCCTTGTGATTTACACAAGGGGTCATACTGTCCCGTTCTACTGTGTCTTATGCAAAATAACAACAACAACATTCCAGTTAGTATTTGCCCCCAAAGTACTTCTTTCCACAAATAGCCACAT
>JAJKFI010027043.1:0-18221 GCA_029204185.1 Lerista edwardsae
AGGTCCATTGCAGGGGTGGGGGGAGGATGAGAAGTGGTTGAATGGGGGGGGGGGAGAGGGTGGAAGAGGGTGGCAATAGGTGGCTGGATCTAGCCCAGGAGGGAGGCAGGATCAGTGGCATTGGTGCATGCCGTATCCAAACCCCCTTCCTAACTCTGATCTGCCTGCATGGATTAATGCAGACTTGTGATGTCGCTGGTGGAAGTGTGAGTTGACTTGTTGCTGCTGATGGGGTTTACCCCGAGGACACCTCCAGCAGCCAAAAATCCCCTCTGGGGTGCAACATAACCCGCATCAGTGCCCCTGAATTGCTGTGCAGGATTGGGCTTTTTTTTTTTTTTTTTACAGCAAACCTAATTATTATAGGGCCAAGGAGAGTGGAGTCTGCCCTGTTTCCAACAGAATCGTTCTTAAATTGTCTGCGGTTCAAAACATCACACAATGCAGGGACTTTACTGCCTTTTTGCAGCTTAGCACCTGTGTGACACTCAAGCTTCCTGCTCAGAAGTGCTCTGAAGACACTTGCTTCCTATTAGGTCGCATTTGTGAGGTATTTTCGAGCAGCAACATCAAGTGTCGTACAGGAGTCAAAAACTGCAAAAAGACAGCAAGGACCTTGCATTGCATTGACAGGTGCTGCTTTTGAGAGAGACTCTACAACTGAAAAAGCCTGAGATGCAGTGTCTTCTTCTGACGTAATGCATGTTTTAAACAGAAAACCCTGAGCGTTTGGAGTGATGTGTGACTGCTCTAATTGGCAGCCCTGGGGAAGGGAGGTTTCTTCCTGCAGACCCCCATGCCTCCGCCCCCCCGCATTGCTCCTACTTGGAGCAGTTGCACGCCGAACGTTCAGGTTTTTTTTTTTTTTAAAGTGCCCTAGCTGGTGCTTCAGAAAAAAGGCAAGTGAAAGAAAGGGGCGGTGTTTGGAGCAATCAGCATTGATGTTATTTAAAAAAGAACAAAAAAAAAACACTCAGGGTGGCCTTTGGCTGCCCAGCATTCCTGAAGTAATTGCGGTGACGTAATGACGTCACCACAATTACTTCCGGGTAACTGGGCTGGGTGCCTCACCAGCCCAGTCACCCACCACATGTCCCTGGTGGGAACTGGGATTCAGGACAGCTGCTGCTCCCCCCCCCCGCCCAGTGCTCACCACACACCTCAGCCCCCCATGCCTTAACATCCTTGAGAAAGCTGCCAGGCCTGTGTGCATCATGCTGGGAACCTGGGCCCCTTTCTGAAAGGAACTGAATATGCAGTCATTGAGAGGGAGAGGTGTGGGTGACTGATGTGCATCAGCATCCCGGGGAATGGGCCAGTAAGTGAACGGTAAGTCCAGTCTTAAGAGTTCATTGAAGAACTTCCCCTGCCTCCCCAGGAATACGTAGCAGTATGCATTTTAAATTAATTAGTTGCTGTTGGTTTTGTCTCTCAAATTTAAATGTAGGTTTGGTATAATCCAGAAGGTTATCATAGCCTCCCAGCCTACCTAAACAGCTTGAATAACTTCATACTCCGCGCCAACTTGCCGACAGAAAACTCCTCCAAATATGGTAAGGGCTCAGTGTGCCGCCTGCAGGGTGGAAGATTTTGGTTTCAGCCCATGCCTAATACATCATGACATGGTTAGGGAAGACATTATTTATGTCTGTTATAGCCGATTGGTGTAAAACTACAAGATAACTTATCAAACTCAACCTTTCTGAACATCTAGTACACATTTTTTAATGTGGAGAAAAAGCAATTAGTAAACCTTTGTTTTGATTAGTCATATCCTGTGAACAAGCAGGAATTCTTTTTCACTCTTCACTTACATAAATCGAAGCATTCGGGACTAGTAAATACAGTGAACTTGCAGCTATAGATATACAGGCTTAGTGTAACCTGATTGGTGGCAGAATTGATGGAACTTTCTTCACGGCACCTTTCAAGCAGCCAAAGCCATTTGTTGCTTTGACAAATAAATGACAGCTTAAAAACCATTGAAATGGCCAGATAAAAGTTCACTGTCATTTTAGCAATTTGAAATAGGTGGCAATCCCGCTTTTGAGATCTGACTTCATCTTCATATATTTTAAAAGGCACATAAAAAGAGCTTTTTACACTGTCACTAAGCAAATCATAATGGTTTTTGACTTATGCACATTGTGCTGCCGCTTCTTCCAAGCCTCAAAAAATATGTATTGAAATGGAAATTTTGACTTCTAGCCTAAGCTGCAGTAAAGAGAAAATGGCTTTATAGTGAAGGAGCGTTAACAGCTTAGTCAAACTGTATCGCCTTTATGTTTGATCGCAGAAAAATGCTTTTAGTTGTTTGTACTTCATTGTTAGAAACTGAAGATTTTTTTCCCCCTTCATGAGGGGGCCACTGCACTTAAGATAATTTTTTTTCAATGAACTGTGGGTAACGTCTTGCTATTCTGTCTTCAATAGACTTGTTTTCATATTCTTAATACTGTTTGTAGAAAGTTCTTTTTTGAAAAGGTGACCCAAATGCAGAAAACAAAAAAGGCAGTGAGTATGAGGGGAATGTAACATTAGACCCTGAGATTTTTAATTTTGAGTGAATTTTCATTTGGGGAATGTTCTGTTTTGGATGTGGAAACTTGGGAAATGAAACTGAACAAGCTCAACATTTAATGTCTACTTATTGCCTTCTTGGAATCTGTTGCCTGGTAAGCCTCCAGTCGCGGACCCACTATTATGTCCCGGGGAGCCAAGTCCCCAGGTGTGGTGCTCCTGGGGTGGGAGGAGGGCAGCAACAAGGCGCCTCACCTTGCCAAGATGTGAACGGTTTCGGCTCTCCCACCCGCCCCTGTCATCGTATGGCTCCGAAATGGAGCCTGGAGCAGAGCAGCGTATGGGGGCAAGGGAACAGCAGTGGGGGTGGACAGCCTCCTCCTCTGTCCCTGGGCGGCCCATTGGCTGGGTCCGCAACTGTAAGCCTCAATTCCTGCAGCACATCAATGCTCAGGCATATGAGATCTTTTATTAGAATTTGTAGAAGTCTATTAAATCTCTAGAATTGGATGAAGGTGTTTTGTGACACACTTCTTGAAAGGAGTTGAATATGCACAACACTTTGACTGGAACAACTTGATCTTCAAAGTGATCCTTCAAATTACTTCAAGAATTATACTACGTTCATTATTTTATTATATGTTGTATGTACATGCTTGGATCCTTATGTTGGAAAGTTAGGATAGCCTGTTACGTGGGACTCTGAATGGCTTCCTACCTACAGAGCCAACCAAGATGTGACAGTGGCATCTGTTAAAGTCAGGGCTGCTTCCAGGTCTACAAAATGTTGGGGGAGGTAAAAATGGATTTAACTTCCTACCAAGAGGAAAAAATAACTGGGGTGCAGTGGTGTCAAAATGAAATGTGGAGCTGCCTGCCTGCCTGCTCATGCTGTACTGTCAGTTTTCTGCTCCTCTCATCCTATATAGATAGGATCCAAGCTGACAGCCACGAATTGAGTTTAACCCTTAGTTTCACCAGGCACTCCCAGACCATTTACTGGAGAAATTGTAGCAAACAGTGTAATAACAAGACCTCTTTGTGACCTCTTGTGATGTTGAGATGTTGTGGTATCCAGTGGCAGAGATCATTGCTGAGGTTTCCACTGTGAATCTGTGATCCAGCTACTACCTGTAATTAGTACAGCCAATTTTTAAAGAACCTTAAAAAATTATTGTATTCTTTTCTAGGCATTTCTGTTGTTGCTCATCCATATCCTGGTGGGGAGAGTCAAGAACAAGCCATGTAAGATGTCAATTTTAGTATTGTCCTTTCTAGAATTGACTAGCAAGAAACACACCAACAGATGACCTGCCTTGGTCTATTCTTGATGTTTCAGAAGGCAGCACAATCCCATTTATATTGTTATACTAGCCAAGAGGGAGTGGAACTGGGTTAGTCATTGCTACAGAGAACAGTGTGCTACCAGCACATTATAGTAGCTATGTATCACTAGTGCCCCAGAGCTGGACACCTTGTAGAACATCCTGAGAGTGCAATCCTACCTTATGCCGGCCTAGTAAGGCCATAGCAGGGCCATATCCAGAGGCCCATTCGGAGGCAGCAGCAATGTGCAGGACAAGGGGAGGTTTTTGCCTTGCACTCACATAAGCCCCAGTCACCCCTATGGGCCTGCTTGGATCTGCGCCAGCAAAATAGCAGGCGCAGAGGAACGTGCATGGGAGCGGCCCGAATCGGGGCTGCCATGGCCAGGAACCGGCATTAGGATATGGCACTACAGCCATCCTGCATCACAACCGCCTCATAACAGCCGTCTCCACCTGCCGCGCTGCCTAGTTACGCCCCCGGAAAGCCTCTGGAACGCCCTTGCAGAGGCCCTGCACCGACTGAGCGACTCACGTTTTGTTCAAGTGGTAGGGGTAGAGAGCTTGAGATTACTGCAGGGCAATTGGATCCAAGCTGGGTCTGACACTGTCTGGCTTGACCTTTTGCTTCACCAGTGATATAGAATTAGGTGCTCCCAGGCCGTTTGCTGGTATGAGTCCAAATGATTCTTCCAGACTCTATTCTCTCTATTGCACTGGTTCTAAAACACTTTTGCTAAGAAGTCCCACCAACAGATGTTTGTCCAAGAGCAGGATACCTCTGCAAGATATCCTTTGACATATAGGAGCCTGACTGGCCCAGAAACCTCTTGATTTTGATGAATGAGGGCCAAATTATGTGAGACAACCAGTTCCATAATTCTTACTCCCAGCCTTTTTAAAACAAAAAGCAACAAGTTGAAAACTTCAGCACTGGTCAACTGATGGTCATCCTGGACCAGATGATGCCCAGAGTATTGCCCAGGTTTCAAACACGACCAAAGGAAGACCAGGGAGGTGCTGCTTATTCTCTTTCCTATGAGTTTTCCACTGAAACATTAAAAGTTGAACTAAACAGGTATGGAACAGTTTTGAGCAGACAAATTGGAGGAATGGAAGGTGTTAAGGAGACTCATCCCTCTGCCCATGTCAGCCCTTCGGTCTTGATTTCAGCCACCAGAGCATTTTTAATTTTTAAAAGAAATCCACTGGGATGAAGAAGTAGAATCAAATTTGCCATCTCATGTAATTCGGTCCAAGACCCACTTGTGCTTATCTCAGCAGTTCCCAAGGTTTTCCACACTGAGACCCACCATGCTCTGATGTTACTGGTGGTGGCGGGGGAGGCCCTGAGGCCTCTTCTGTGTCCTGCTGGGCCTGCATCCCAGTCTCTTGGCTTGCACGGGCCTCAAAATGGCTCTCAGAAGTGTTTGGAAACTACTTCCAGTTTGCCTCTGAAAGAGGCTTCCTGCAGCCAGCAGCGTCATCAGGCCTGTACAATTGCCATTCCTCAAGTGGGAGGGCCCAGATTGTGATCCATTGCACATGGACTCAGAACCCACACTTTGGGAAACACTGGTTTATCTGATTCCAGGACTCTGGTTCAGAGACTCGAAAAAGCAGCAGAACTCTCTTGGGCCACCAGCAGCTCTTCAGTGAGGTTTGATGCAGCACAAGAAGCCAAGTACACTAAGAATAAGAGTTGTCCTAGAGTAGTTGTGCAAAGTGTTTAGGGCAGGTTCAAAAGTTTGTTTCTGTGTCAGTTGCCATCAGCAAACAAATCAAAATACAATGTGAGGGAAGATTTATAGCAGACGCATAGGTCTAAATCTCACTGAGGAGCTAAACCTGCGTTTGGCTGTACCAAATTTGACCTGAGGTGGAGGCAGCTGTGATGAAGTGTTCCTCAGTGCAACATTTTAGAAATCCGTGCAGATAGAAAATGAGAACCAGCTGTATTAGGATCCTTTCCTGTGATAATTTTCTACAGAGTTTTTTTTTTTTAAAATATGGAGCTACATCAAGTTATCTGCAGTCTAAATCTTTACTGCCCTGAATGAGAACTGATCCACAAAAAAGATATTTTGTGGAAAGAAAGATGTTTTGACCAGCATGGACTGTGACATCAGCTTACAAAAACTGAAATTCTCTTTTGAGCTAGTAGTCTGTCCACTTAGTGCTGGTAGCCCAAGGATTTGACCATAAGACTCCTGAGGCATACTACCTCCCAACTAGCATTGGGAGACATTGTCACAACCAATCCTGATACGAAGTAGGAAATGATCACTGGATCAAAATAGCCTTGTAAATGTTATAACGTATCTGCTTTGTTTGTTTCCTTTTCCCCCTCCCACCAGGCTTAGCAGTTTACTGGATATCATAGTCTCCATGTCTGTCCTGATTGGCTATTCTATCACAACAGCCAGCTTTGTGCTGTATGTGGTAAAAGAACATCAAACTAAGGCAAAGCAACTACAACATATCTCCGGCATTGGTGTGACAAGCTATTGGGTGACTAACTTCATTTATGACCTAGTAAGTGGTTTATCTCTTAAGCACATGATGAAGAGCAACATGGAAACCGCATCATGAAATGCGACATTCAGTTTTGCCTTGAACCCACATTGACTTAATGTTGATTATTATTACTGTGACCCACATAGTACTGTATTAACTTTGTACAAGGACATTTTTAAACTATTTAGAATGAGAATGATTGCAGTGTATATATGCTAAAACATGGGTTCTTTTGGGGTCTGTACTGTATGCATAAAGCTCAGCACATTTCTAAAACATCAGTGTGCTATTAAGGTCATGACTTCAATTTATTTTTAACTTGTCTGCAGAAAAAAAGTGCCTTTAGGTTAAATTGCAAAGAGGCAAAGCCAAAAAGGCAGGTCTAAATGTCATCCAATGGTATGCATTCGCTTTAGAATGATGAGTAATGGCTACTAATGTAAGGGCTGCTGCTTGTGGCCCTGCTCTCAAAACTCCCATCACAGAAAACCTTTGTTAATATTAGGGATGGTATTCTTAGCCAAGTAGAAAATCTTCGCTTTGATACTGTGTGAAAACCATGGATGTTTTTTTCCAGTTTTGGTTACTTTTTTCTCTGTGAAAATGTTATATTTGAAAATAAAGCAGCAAACATTCAAAACATTTCACAGATCATATTAGGATAAAATATTACAGATCAATTTTTCGGGGGGGGGGGGAATGGAGAACTAGCATAGTGAAAACTCCTCTCAAAGGCCCTACTGGGTTTTAACGACATGCAGGGAAGGATCTACCAGGGGGGCAGTGATGTCATTCAGGGGGAACGGACCAGAACGGGCGTTCCGGATCCTAACGGGCTCCGTGGCTGGTTCCGGGTTCCCGACAAGTGCCAATCAAAAGTGAGTTCCTGTTCCTAAATCATTTGAATGACACCACTGGGGGGGGTGTCCAGGGAGTCACAGGGACCTAGGCATTGCTGCTGCTGCTATTGCCCACTCTCCGGGGCCCACCTGAGGTCCGGGAAGACCATACACTGCATCCACAGGCCCTCCGATGGCTTACTACAGCCTTCAGAGGGTAAGCATTACTTTGTTTTCTGTGAAAACTGGAAGTAATGCTTAAAGCCCTATTGAAGTCTGCAGTAAGTCTTCAGAGGGTCTGTGGAGCACAACAGTCACATGAAGCTCTAGGTGAGTCCTCAGTCCTGGCCCATAGAGCCGCATGGGCCAGGGCCGCAACTGAAGACATGATCCACAAAAGCACTTCCCAGTGCTATTGCAAAGCCCAGGCAAATGTCCGGTCTACCTGGCAGCTGGCATTAGTTGTTCAGCCTGTAGAATCCAGCACTCAGGTGGGCCTGGACTCAGGTGGGCCAACATATTAAACAGACCTGGGTCTAATTTTTCTCTCAAGTCTGTTGTTACCACAAGATAGTTCTAATTGGCAGGCGTGCCTACACGAATGAAACGAACCACACAGAGGCGGTTAGATCTGAAAAACTAGCCAGACACACCACTGACTCCCACCTCAGTGTCAGGCCTGCCTCTTTCACGCTGTGGATATTTGCTGAGAAACGGCGTATTTATAAATCATCCAGCTGAAAGCGTCCCAGTGATCTAACTGAAATCAATATTCAGCAGGCTGAAACTAATGCAGTGATGCTCTGCAGCCTGATACTTTTCAATGAGTACCCTGCCAGCAAGCAATTCTCAGTCCTTGTGAAGAGAAAATATTGGGCACACTTGAGGTTGCTGCTCATTAGAAGCCCGCCATAAGTCAGGACAGTGTTCACATTTGTCCCTTTGCCCACAAGAAAAGAGAGAAAGTAACAACAAGGAAATGGACATTTCAAAATATTTCAAAAGTTTCAAAAATGTTGGACAGGGACCAAGACTTTGATCCTGATCTGGGGGGTGAGAAACAGTGCTGGCCCAAGGAGTGGCAGATCCCATGCCTGTGGGGACTCCTACCCTCCCCATAGGGCCCCCACTCATCATACAGGCATGGCAAGAAGAGCACTTGTGGTGCCAGACACAGTGTGGCGCCTGGAAATATTTGGCTGTGGCGTGATGCTGCCAACTGCTTTCTGGAGGCCCATTTCGGGCTGTTTGGAGGCAAGGCCAGGTGGGACAGCCCAATGAGTAACCCCTCCACTCGCCCTACTGGCTTACAGCCAGTGGTGTCATTCAAATGATTTAGGAACAGGAACTCCCTTTTGATTGGCACTTGTTGGGAACCCAGAACCAGCCACGGAGCCCGTTAGGATCCGGAACGCCCGTTCTGGTCCGTTCCCCCTGAATGACATCACTGCTTACAGCCCATGGAGATCCTGGCTGCTTCAGGAAGCAATCTGCTCACCATGCCAGTGGGGGCCCTCCCTCCAAAGCACAGAACCCAATGTGCACACACAGGCCACATTGGCTTAGGGGCGGCCTTGGTGGGGATGAAAAGTCATCTTTTTCTTTTAAGCTTGAACCCAGGTAGCAGTTTCCCCCACAGCTAGAATGTTCACTCTAAACTGGAAGCAAGAAGACAAGTCCCATGCAGTGTGCATGTTTCTGAAATTACAGTGTGCAGTGACTGACCACTGTTTTAAACCTCGGATGCTTCTGTCTGACCCTTCAGTGATTGGCATTGCTATTGGCATACGGCTTTGGTTTGTTTGTGTCATATATGCTGTCTTTGTGTGCCTGACACTTGAAAAACCTGCCATCTGGTGGCGCATTTGGGTTATCGATAGTACTACGTTGGTTTCCAAATGTAGTACCAATAGCTGAAGACCTGATGAGTAAAAACATCACTTGGGGAAGACTTACCATTGGTGCCTATTTGTATATGGGAATTGATTAATTGATTGAAGGATGGCTTCAGGACATGCAGGGTGATCCAGCCCCCTCCAGCCTTAATCCCCCCCCCCAGGTGCAGATACAAGCCTTGGAGCAAGGGATCCTAAGCTTGATGCAAAACCAGCACTGACGACCACCAATTAACACATGAGACTGAGAAGGGAGCAACTTCAATTATAGCAATTCAACCTTTCTCAAACTGTGGGTTGGGACCCATTTGGTGGTTCATGACCCAATTTCTGGTGGGTCCCACAAACTCTCCAGTGAAAACATGGGTGATGGAAAGATCAGATAACTAATTGCCTCAAGCCCTGAGGCTATTCAAAAGTCATATAGCTGCTAACTGCCTTGCAAAGAGCTGAGCTTCTTCGGTTTGCAAGCTTGTGTCAACATAGGGAGATAAATGTTCGAGTCTCTTTTTTTTCTGGCATTTTTTTTCCAAGTCCGTCAATGATAGGTGGGGAGGTGCAATTAAAGGCATCACTAAGCCCCTCAAGCCTTGAGGCTATTCATTGGGCTGCCCCATTATGAGAAATGGATTGATTTTTTGCAAATAAATAAAATAGTAAAGGTAAAGGTTTCCCCACGACCGAATGCTCTAGTCGTGACCGACTGTAGGGGGCAGTGCCCATCTCTGTTTCTAAGCCGAAGAGCCTGTGTTTGTCCAAGGACAAGCTTCCGTGGTCATGTGGCCAGCATGACTATACGCCGTAGCGCACGGAACGCCGTTACCTTCCCACTGAAGTGGTACCTATTTGTCTACTCTCATTTTTAGGTGCTTTTGAACTGCTAAGTTGGAAGGAGCTGGGACAAGCAACGGGAGCTCACTCTGTTGCATGGTCTCAAACTCTCAACTTTCTGGTCAAAAAGCTCAGCAGAACAGTGGTTTAACCCGCAGCGCCACCACATCCCTTTCAAATAAAAGAGGTCTATAAATAAATAAAATATTTCTAGCTCAGCTTATTTAATTCTTGCAAAGCTAGGAGGGTCCCAATAGAGTGTGTCATAACACACTGTGTAAGCAGCCCGTCTCCCTCGCCATTGGAGCCATTTGAGGCAGCAACAGAATTGATCTATTTGGGTGAGCACCTGCGCGTTGCCATCACTTCCCCACATGGCTCCAAAGGTGAGTGGAACGCTTAAACAGCATGTTGCGGTGCCTGACCACTGGTGAGTGTGTGAGCATTGATGTCATTGCCAGAAATGGCTCTGGCGGCGAGTCGAGGTGCCACTTAAATGGCATGTCGTACTTACTGCACCACTCCCCCCCTCTGGCAATGCTGTTGCTGGAGTGCACACAGTCACAACTCTAAGGGAAGGTCCATTGGTTTTTAATATTTTGTGTAATCTTATGTGGAGTGGTGTCTGTAATTTATTTTTTGTGATTTTTGAACAAACAGCGGGGTGTTGGTGGTGGTAGTATTTATTCCAGAATGAATTACAGTGATTCTGTGTGCCATAAATTGTTTGCATGCACCCAAATCTATTCCGTGTGTAATGTGCATGTGTGGCTGCAATAAATTGGTTTAGTGCTAGATATATGATACATTTTTGTAATTATGTAATTATGTTCATTCCCCAGGTTTACTTTCTGGTACCAGTTACACTCTCGTTAGGAGTAATTTCGGCTTTTCAGATACCAGCATTCTTCAATAACAATAACTTGTTGGCTGTATTCCTTCTTCTTTTCCTGTTTGGGTAAGGACTTGATTCAGTTTAACGCTACCTGGAATTTTTTTTTTAAAAAAACAGCTTTAAAGCACAATCCTAACATGGAGTTAGGCCGGCACAGTATGCTTGGACCACTCTTGGAAGTGGTCCAAGCACATATGTGCCATCCTCCCTGACTCTGAGAGTGGTCCAAATGCACTTTACGGTGACCCTTGTGCCAGCCAAACTTTGCTGGTCTAACTGTGTCAGCCTCTCCAGGTTAGGATTGTGCTCTTAGTCATGTGTAGAGTTTTTTAGCTTTGTGACCATGGGCCCAATCCAATCCAGCTTTCCAGCACTGATGCCGCAAAAGGGTAAGGGAAAAAATATTCCATTACCCTAAGGAGGCCTCTGTGACTGCCCCACTATCGCAGGATGTAGCACATGCCCCATTGGCATAGCTGAATCAAGGCTGGAAAGTTGGATAGGATTTGTCTCTTCTGTGAGTTTCTCTAGAACAGTGGTATTCCTGGTTCTTCCATATCAGTTTAAGAACATAAGAAGGCTCCTGATGGATTACACCAAGCTGGGTCCATCAGAGGTGGATCAGTTGACCTTTGGAAAGAAAACTAATGCTCCCTTATTCTGTCAGGCCTTTGAAGAATAAATTTTCTGTCTTGCTCCGTATGTTTTTCTCCTTTAAATTAAACTTTCAAATATGTTGTGTACAAAAGGCAGCGTATGGTTGCAAAATTTTGGAATTGATTGACACACCACCTTCCTCTCCATTCCCCTTTAAATGGAACAAATACATGAATGAGTAAATAACATTTTTAAAAAGCTGGGTAGCTGGGAGCTTTTCTTTAGAAGCACTGTGGCTTTTTAGAGTACTGTACTGAGGTATTTGTAATTTTAGAAGGGATTATGTGCTATTTTTATTCTTGGATTATATGATTGTATGATGCCTATTGTAGGCCTATTTGAGAAGAAAGGCAGGAATAAATAAATGAAATAATAAATCATGAATATCATATAAACTTCAGTAAGTGGCTTGTTAAATGACCGCTTCAACTCAGGTGCATTATGGGTCATCCTAGAAACAACACAATTCTTTCTTAAAGCACAATCCTTAACTGGAGTTAGGCTGGCATAAGCTAAACCAGCAAAGTTTGGCCAGCACAAGAGCCACCATAAAGTGTTTTTGGACTACTCTCAGAGTCAGGGAGGATGGCTCACGTCTGTGTGCTGGCCGCTCTGACTCCGAGAGTGGTCCATACTTTACAGTGTCCCTTGTGCTGGCCAAACTTTGCTGGCTTAGTTTATGTTGGCCTAACTCAGTTTAGGATTGCGCCCTTAATGTTTTTGCACTTGTTATACATTTCAAGAAAACTAATGAACAACACCAAGCAGTTTTGATTATCCATTTTGACCTTGTCATGTCTCAAAAGTTGTGCAGGCACATTCTTTGAGGATGTATAAAAAGTTTCTCCTTGACAAGAAAGAAGGATCAGCCCACAAACAACCTGGCTGAAAGCATCAGCCAGTAAATGAAGTACTTTGCTGGTTGAGATGGTCTTGTGCTTTCTTTTACTTTGTGTGTGTGTGCTGGTGGTGTTCTGCAGATATGCAACATTTTCATGGATGTACTTGCTGGCTGGAATCTTCAAGGAAACAGGAATGGCCTTCATAGTTTATGTCTGCATCAACCTGTTCTTTGGGATCAACACAATCATCACTCATTCAGTTGTGTTTCTACTCTCTCAAGAAAAGGCAACTGATAAGGTAAGAACCCTAGTACACTGTTATAATCTTTATTTAAAAAGTGGTTTTGCAAAGTAGGGAAAAAAATACCCCTGCTCTATCCTTCAAAGGAGTTTGGACTAAATACCACTTTATCTTTGAGACAGGGCCAATTGGAATTTGGCATATACAGGTGGACCCATGATATCTGTGGGTTTGGGACCCATGGATTTCAGAATCCACAGGTTCTGAATCTGTGGGGAAGGGTCCTACCTGGACCCTCTGAAGGCGACCAGAACTAGGCAACCAGAGGGGTTTCTGAGGCCTGGAAACCAAGGCTCTGCAGGCCTTGGAAGGCCTGTTTCAGGCAAAAAAAAGGCTACCTCTTGTTTTCAGAGAAAACCAGAAGTGACTTTTTCTGCCCTGATAAGGCATTTTGAGGCCCGTTGCAGCACAGCTCTGGCTGGGTCCAGAGAGTGGGGGTGGCCCAAATCTGCAGTTTAAAGACCTGCGGATTTCGGTATCCAGGAGGGTTCTGGGAACAGAACCTGGGAATTGATTATTGGATGACTCTGATTCATATGCAAGCTCTCTCATCTTCATACCCATGTGGGCAATGTGTAAGAATAGCAAGAGAGGATTCTCAGTGGCTGCTTCCCCCTCTGGGGCAAGCAGTAAACTGACACAACATACAGTGCCAGATTTTGGTGTTTAGCAGTAGTTGGAGCATCATCTACAGCTAATAGACAAGAGTAACACAGGAATGCCATAGGAGTAAGGGCATACAATGAGGTGATGTGGACTGCATCCGCAATGGATTTTGCAGGGGCAGGTGAGAGGGTGATGAATTGGGGTGCCCTTCATCCTGTCTGTTTCCATCACTGCCTGCCTCCAGCCTGCCACAGACACAAGCCTCATTGATCCACTTTTCTCTTTCTAAAAGCGAGTGGAAAGCTGATCATCTTGCTCCTAACGAGGTCCCTTTGAGTGGCTTTATTTACAGGGACTGTTCAAAGACTGAAGCTCCTTTATTCTTAAAGTCTTTTTAAATAAAACTGGAAGTCCCACGCCACATTTAAAGAAACTGTATGAGGAGCACAATAAGGGCTATTTTTGTTTGGTTTTGATTGGTTTTTTGTAATGCAGCAGCAGACTCAAGGTAGCATAAGCCAGCATTCCAGGTCCTGCATTGGAGAGCACTGTCTGATGTGCTAGCTGTATCCTAGATCAAGACCCCACCTGATTTACTATGACCCAGCTATGCCTTTGTAAATATATACTCTCAAAATGTAGTCTAGCTAAAGCTTTACTAGCAAATGAGGACCGGGGTGGGTCAGTATGCCTGTGATGAGTGACTTTGCAGCTAAGGATAAACTCTGATCTCAGTGGTCCCCCACAGAGAGCTAAAGTCCTGTCCTGTCCACACTTACCTGAGAATAAGTTCCATTAATTATAATGGGATTTGCTAATCAGAAGGCATGCATAGGATTGGACTGAGCTCTATGAAGAAGATTTAGTCGAGAGGGTTAATGCCTCCATTTGCCTGAAGATAAGAGCTGAAGATCCGAAGGTCGCCAGCTCGGGACTGCCGGAAGTCTCTGTGAGCGGCAGACCTTGCAAACTGCGGCTGATTAAAAAGCTGAGTTCCAGCTACCTCGTGGGAGGAGGAGTGTGCTGGTCAGCTGTGTCTCTGGTGGGAGCAGGGAAGCCTCTTATCAGCCAGCAGAAGACAGACGGGCGGCTAAGAAAGAAGACTAAATCCAGAAAGATCCATCTGTATGAGTGTTGTTCTTGAAAGATAGAACGTTTCTGTATAATTGTAAAAACCTTTGGGTTTGTGAATAAAGTCTGCCTATGTGAACCGCCTTGAGTTACAGTCATTAGAGTAATCTAGTGATCTTAAGAAAGGCGGTATATAAATACGAGCATGATGATGATGATGATGATGAGACAGTAAGTGGACAATAATTAGCAAGTATGTTGGGAAATGGGCAGGACTTGACCCCATAGAAAACTGGGATCACCTGGGACAGGGAGCAGTTTAAGCCCTTATTCTAACATGGTCTTTGCATACAAAGATTACTTATGGTTGCACTTAGGTGCATCACTGAGGGGAAAATCTACCTTATTCCCGTGATGTGGACTTGCCCTGCTTCCACAGAGAAGTGCACATTTGTGAGCAGGCTACAATGTGTCTTTATGTGACATACCCTGACAGTCTCTGCAATAAACATACCCTACCGTCAACACTTAGTTTATCATTATGGCAGCCATTTTACTATTGAACTAAAACCCTTATACCAAATTATATTTTGTAATCTGAGACTAATCACATGTTAACCAGAGATACTTTATTTCTTTCAGGGTTTGCACGATCTTGCTGAAACACTGAGGCATGCTTTCTTGATGTTCCCACAATTTTGTTTTGGATATGGGTTGATCGAACTGTCACAGCAACAAGCTCTCATGGGTTTCCTAGAAGCATATGGAGTGGTTTATCCTGACAGAACGTTTGAGTTAGACAGGACAAGTTCCAAGCTCCTTGGGATGTTCTTGCAGGGGACCATATTTTTTTCAATCCGCCTCTTGGTTGATGATGGGACAATTCAGAGGCTCTGGTATAATATATTAGAGTAAGTAATCCTGGTGCTTCAAACTGAAAATTAAAAATTGGAAAAAGAATGATGAATTGACCGGGATGTCAGTTCCCCTTGGAATTAAGAACAGCTCTCTCTATGGTGATCTTTCAGTGTGGCCTTAAGACTTTTTTTTTTTTAATTTTAGCTGCTGACAGGTTGGGCTGCCATTTTTTTAATTATTGTCATTTTATACTTTTGGGATCCACTGAGGTCTGCTTGTTTTTAATTGTTTTGTGTACTGTAATTGATTTAATCTTTTGTATTGTTTTATCTTTTATTTCTATTGTTTGGATCTTTTAATGTTGTGAGCCACCTTGGGGGCTCCCAATATGTAATAGAAAAGCAGAATATAAATTCAATAAATAATAATAATAATAAAAATAATAATGTTGTTGAAGGAATCTGAAGGGCTCCCTCCCCCATATGGAAATGGTCTGCTCTTTAAGAACATCTGGAGGGGCTGTGGTCTGAAGCTCAGATGGCTGTGATTCAGGGGATGACCCTCTCCATAATGGCACCACAGTTGTGGCATCCCCCGCTTCTGAACTGATATTCGCCTCCTGTCTAGCAATGTTCTGACCAAGTTTGAAGACTTTTTGGTTTCATTCCTCCTTTTCTGTTTTGCTACGATGCTCTTGGGTTTTCTCTTGCTGCAAATTTGTAATTGATTCATTACCATTTTAGTTGAATATTGGATTTAAAAAAATGTTGTAAGCTACCTTGGATGCTTTTTGGGAGGAAAGGGAAAAGATGGGGTATAATTTTAAAATTATTTTTAGGTTTCCCATTCTGCTTTTCCTCCATTGCAACCTGACTTCTGTGTATCAGTTGCAAGTGGTGAGAAAACTGTTTTCAAAACATTGTCTTAGTGCACAACAGGGAGGAATAGTTAGTATTGGTAAAATCCTGATACGAGTCTATACATCTGGCAAGGACTTTACCCCTCAGCCTGTTCTAAAGCCTTTTAAACAAGGAGTTACGCAACTTCAGCCAATATAATATTATAGAGTTCAGTGTGGGGGAAAAACAGAGCATCTAGATTTAGGAAGATTTTTATTCCATGTAAGTCAACTTTCCTGAAGCATATTATCATTCCTAAATTTAACTTTGAGGGCACAGGAGTAGCAAGCTCTAATAGATGAATTTAGTAAGCAACTACGCTTCTCCTAGAAGAGAAAACTTAACACAATATTACTTCATCTGTTCTAGATTCTTGTTTAACAAATTACATGGCAAGCCACTACTTGTTGATGAGGAGGAGGAGGAAGACAAGGATGTCCAAGCAGAAAGAGAGAGAGTCACATCTGGCCATGCAAACTATGACATGCTACAGCTTCAGAATCTCACCAAGGTCTATCATCATCCCCGCCGAAGAATTGTGGCCGTGAACAATGTCAACATTGGAATTCCAGCAGGAGAGGTAAGCCAAAGAAGTGGAGGCAAAGGCTGCAGTGCTAGGCCCACTTTCCTAGGACTGGACCCCACTGAACACAGTGGGACTAAACACCAGTACCTCATCAAGATACATTTTTAGTCTAGCCCTGACACAGGGAGAGAGACAGATACGCTGGAGGACACAGAGTATCTATACCTTTCACCGTTGTCTAGAAGAAGGAATTTTGGCAGGTGCAGCTTTCTAAACCCTTCCAAGTTGGGCTGCACCTGCCAAAATTTTGTCTTCTATGCAATAGTTAAAGGCAGAGGCACTCGGCCCTCCATTGTATTTGATCATCCTGGCCCAGACTTGCTGGAATGCAACTCAGAGAGTGTGGGTAGTTCTCTATTATGTAGCGTTATATTCTCTACCCATCATCTCACCCAGGCTGCAGAAAACACATGATGAAAATGGATCAGGATTTTTTCGTGTGTTTCAAAATGTTACACTGAAATTCTAAGCTGAGAAACGACTCCAGTGTTCAGGATTTCAGATTCTAGATGAAGTTATTGCTTCACTATGTCAAAAACTACAATTTGGATGCTACACTCTGCAAATATGAAATTATATTTTACATTGGAAAGCCCTTGTCTCTAACTCTGTACTTTTCTCAATGAATGTGTTATTTGCACTAACTGTTGGCCTTTTACCCTTCTAATCCAGTGTTTTGGCTTGCTTGGTGTGAATGGGGCTGGGAAAACCACCATCTTTAAAATGCTGACCGGAGACATTGGACCATCCAATGGAAGGCTATTGGTGCAAGATGAAACTGGGTATGGAGGACTCATTCTTAATCAACTTGGTTTAAAATAAAAACAAAAAATCACAAAAAAGTGCAAATGACATAAATAGATAATTAAACCTTTAATACATATTTTGCTTTTGCTAATCAGATCCTTGAATGATGTTGATGATGCGCATTGGTCCCTCTTTGGCTACTGTCCTCAAGAAGATGCCCTTGATGATTTCCTAACAGTGGAAGAGCACATGTATTATTATGCTCGATTGCATGGCATCCCAGAGAAACATATAAAAGGGGTAAGTAAGCTTATGGTGTGCCCAGAAGTACACAATTTCAGCGGTGAGCCGATGGAACACTTGCACACATTGCATTTTATCCAGATAAACCATCTTTCCCTCTGGACTGCGAACAGAAGAAAGCTGTTCTTCCTGTTTGCTGCAGAAGTTGCTATATGTAGTGTTGATTGGCTGGGAATTGGTGAAGTCACTCATTCACTTCTCTGTTTCTCTTTGGGTCAAACAAAACGTTATGAGGAATGTGTAACATAGTCCTGGGTTTTTATGGATTTTTTAGTAGATAGTGGGGGCGGGGGGGCGGGGAATGAAACAGGCTAAAATCATGTTGTGGAGGTAAGGGACTTTTGTACCATTACAGCTCCAATCCCCCCCATGCAGTATTCATTTCTGAAAACTACAACAACCCAAGAGCCATGTGACATGTTTCTCATAACATAATTTGACCTTCTGAAGTAGTTTTCAACATTGAAAAAATTATTCTGTATTCTCTCTCTCTCTCTCTCTCTCTCTCTCTCTCTCTCTCTCTCTCTCT
>JAJKFI010027044.1:0-18217 GCA_029204185.1 Lerista edwardsae
AGGTCCATTGCAGGGGTGGGGGGAGGATGAGAAGTGGTTGAATGGGGTGGGGGGAGAGGGTGGAAGAGGGTGGCAATAGGTGGCTGGATCTAGCCCAGGAGGGAGGCAGGATCAGTGGCATTGGTGCATGCCGTATCCAAACCCCCTTCCTAACTCTGATCTGCCTGCATGGATTAATGCAGACTTGTGATGTCGCTGGTGGAAGTGTGAGTTGACTTGTTGCTGCTGATGGGGTTTACCCCGAGGACACCTCCAGCAGCCAAAAATCCCCTCTGGGGTGCAACATAACCCGCATCAGTGCCCCTGAATTGCTGTGCAGGATTGGGCTTTTTTTTTTTTTTTTTACAGCAAACCTAATTATTATAGGGCCAAGGAGAGTGGAGTCTGCCCTGTTTCCAACAGAATCGTTCTTAAATTGTCTGCGGTTCAAAACATCACACAATGCAGGGACTTTACTGCCTTTTTGCAGCTTAGCACCTGTGTGACACTCAAGCTTCCTGCTCAGAAGTGCTCTGAAGACACTTGCTTCCTATTAGGTCGCATTTGTGAGGTATTTTCGAGCAGCAACATCAAGTGTCGTACAGGAGTCAAAAACTGCAAAAAGACAGCAAGGACCTTGCATTGCATTGACAGGTGCTGCTTTTGAGAGAGACTCTACAACTGAAAAAGCCTGAGATGCAGTGTCTTCTTCTGACGTAATGCATGTTTTAAACAGAAAACCCTGAGCGTTTGGAGTGATGTGTGACTGCTCTAATTGGCAGCCCTGGGGAAGGGAGGTTTCTTCCTGCAGACCCCCATGCCTCCGCCCCCCGCATTGCTCCTACTTGGAGCAGTTGCACGCCGAACGTTCAGGTTTTTTTTTTTTTTAAAGTGCCCTAGCTGGTGCTTCAGAAAAAAGGCAAGTGAAAGAAAGGGGCGGTGTTTGGAGCAATCAGCATTGATGTTATTTAAAAAAGAACAAAAAAAAAACACTCAGGGTGGCCTTTGGCTGCCCAGCATTCCTGAAGTAATTGCGGTGACGTAATGACGTCACCACAATTACTTCCGGGTAACTGGGCTGGGTGCCTCACCAGCCCAGTCACCCACCACATGTCCCTGGTGGGAACTGGGATTCAGGACAGCTGCTGCTCCCCCCCCCCCGCCCAGTGCTCACCACACACCTCAGCCCCCCATGCCTTAACATCCTTGAGAAAGCTGCCAGGCCTGTGTGCATCATGCTGGGAACCTGGGCCCCTTTCTGAAAGGAACTGAATATGCAGTCATTGAGAGGGAGAGGTGTGGGTGACTGATGTGCATCAGCATCCCGGGGAATGGGCCAGTAAGTGAACGGTAAGTCCAGTCTTAAGAGTTCATTGAAGAACTTCCCCTGCCTCCCCAGGAATACGTAGCAGTATGCATTTTAAATTAATTAGTTGCTGTTGGTTTTGTCTCTCAAATTTAAATGTAGGTTTGGTATAATCCAGAAGGTTATCATAGCCTCCCAGCCTACCTAAACAGCTTGAATAACTTCATACTCCGCGCCAACTTGCCGACAGAAAACTCCTCCAAATATGGTAAGGGCTCAGTGTGCCGCCTGCAGGGTGGAAGATTTTGGTTTCAGCCCATGCCTAATACATCATGACATGGTTAGGGAAGACATTATTTATGTCTGTTATAGCCGATTGGTGTAAAACTACAAGATAACTTATCAAACTCAACCTTTCTGAACATCTAGTACACATTTTTTAATGTGGAGAAAAAGCAATTAGTAAACCTTTGTTTTGATTAGTCATATCCTGTGAACAAGCAGGAATTCTTTTTCACTCTTCACTTACATAAATCGAAGCATTCGGGACTAGTAAATACAGTGAACTTGCAGCTATAGATATACAGGCTTAGTGTAACCTGATTGGTGGCAGAATTGATGGAACTTTCTTCACGGCACCTTTCAAGCAGCCAAAGCCATTTGTTGCTTTGACAAATAAATGACAGCTTAAAAACCATTGAAATGGCCAGATAAAAGTTCACTGTCATTTTAGCAATTTGAAATAGGTGGCAATCCCGCTTTTGAGATCTGACTTCATCTTCATATATTTTAAAAGGCACATAAAAAGAGCTTTTTACACTGTCACTAAGCAAATCATAATGGTTTTTGACTTATGCACATTGTGCTGCCGCTTCTTCCAAGCCTCAAAAAATATGTATTGAAATGGAAATTTTGACTTCTAGCCTAAGCTGCAGTAAAGAGAAAATGGCTTTATAGTGAAGGAGCGTTAACAGCTTAGTCAAACTGTATCGCCTTTATGTTTGATCGCAGAAAAATGCTTTTAGTTGTTTGTACTTCATTGTTAGAAACTGAAGATTTTTTTCCCCCTTCATGAGGGGGCCACTGCACTTAAGATAATTTTTTTTCAATGAACTGTGGGTAACGTCTTGCTATTCTGTCTTCAATAGACTTGTTTTCATATTCTTAATACTGTTTGTAGAAAGTTCTTTTTTGAAAAGGTGACCCAAATGCAGAAAACAAAAAAGGCAGTGAGTATGAGGGGAATGTAACATTAGACCCTGAGATTTTTAATTTTGAGTGAATTTTCATTTGGGGAATGTTCTGTTTTGGATGTGGAAACTTGGGAAATGAAACTGAACAAGCTCAACATTTAATGTCTACTTATTGCCTTCTTGGAATCTGTTGCCTGGTAAGCCTCCAGTCGCGGACCCACTATTATGTCCCGGGGAGCCAAGTCCCCAGGTGTGGTGCTCCTGGGGTGGGAGGAGGGCAGCAACAAGGCGCCTCACCTTGCCAAGATGTGAACGGTTTCGGCTCTCCCACCCGCCCCTGTCATCGTATGGCTCCGAAATGGAGCCTGGAGCAGAGCAGCGTATGGGGGCAAGGGAACAGCAGTGGGGGTGGACAGCCTCCTCCTCTGTCCCTGGGCGGCCCATTGGCTGGGTCCGCAACTGTAAGCCTCAATTCCTGCAGCACATCAATGCTCAGGCATATGAGATCTTTTATTAGAATTTGTAGAAGTCTATTAAATCTCTAGAATTGGATGAAGGTGTTTTGTGACACACTTCTTGAAAGGAGTTGAATATGCACAACACTTTGACTGGAACAACTTGATCTTCAAAGTGATCCTTCAAATTACTTCAAGAATTATACTACGTTCATTATTTTATTATATGTTGTATGTACATGCTTGGATCCTTATGTTGGAAAGTTAGGATAGCCTGTTACGTGGGACTCTGAATGGCTTCCTACCTACAGAGCCAACCAAGATGTGACAGTGGCATCTGTTAAAGTCAGGGCTGCTTCCAGGTCTACAAAATGTTGGGGGAGGTAAAAATGGATTTAACTTCCTACCAAGAGGAAAAAATAACTGGGGTGCAGTGGTGTCAAAATGAAATGTGGAGCTGCCTGCCTGCCTGCTCATGCTGTACTGTCAGTTTTCTGCTCCTCTCATCCTATATAGATAGGATCCAAGCTGACAGCCACGAATTGAGTTTAACCCTTAGTTTCACCAGGCACTCCCAGACCATTTACTGGAGAAATTGTAGCAAACAGTGTAATAACAAGACCTCTTTGTGACCTCTTGTGATGTTGAGATGTTGTGGTATCCAGTGGCAGAGATCATTGCTGAGGTTTCCACTGTGAATCTGTGATCCAGCTACTACCTGTAATTAGTACAGCCAATTTTTAAAGAACCTTAAAAAATTATTGTATTCTTTTCTAGGCATTTCTGTTGTTGCTCATCCATATCCTGGTGGGGAGAGTCAAGAACAAGCCATGTAAGATGTCAATTTTAGTATTGTCCTTTCTAGAATTGACTAGCAAGAAACACACCAACAGATGACCTGCCTTGGTCTATTCTTGATGTTTCAGAAGGCAGCACAATCCCATTTATATTGTTATACTAGCCAAGAGGGAGTGGAACTGGGTTAGTCATTGCTACAGAGAACAGTGTGCTACCAGCACATTATAGTAGCTATGTATCACTAGTGCCCCAGAGCTGGACACCTTGTAGAACATCCTGAGAGTGCAATCCTACCTTATGCCGGCCTAGTAAGGCCATAGCAGGGCCATATCCAGAGGCCCATTCGGAGGCAGCAGCAATGTGCAGGACAAGGGGAGGTTTTTGCCTTGCACTCACATAAGCCCCAGTCACCCCTATGGGCCTGCTTGGATCTGCGCCAGCAAAATAGCAGGCGCAGAGGAACGTGCATGGGAGCGGCCCGAATCGGGGCTGCCATGGCCAGGAACCGGCATTAGGATATGGCACTACAGCCATCCTGCATCACAACCGCCTCATAACAGCCGTCTCCACCTGCCGCGCTGCCTAGTTACGCCCCCGGAAAGCCTCTGGAACGCCCTTGCAGAGGCCCTGCACCGACTGAGCGACTCACGTTTTGTTCAAGTGGTAGGGGTAGAGAGCTTGAGATTACTGCAGGGCAATTGGATCCAAGCTGGGTCTGACACTGTCTGGCTTGACCTTTTGCTTCACCAGTGATATAGAATTAGGTGCTCCCAGGCCGTTTGCTGGTATGAGTCCAAATGATTCTTCCAGACTCTATTCTCTCTATTGCACTGGTTCTAAAACACTTTTGCTAAGAAGTCCCACCAACAGATGTTTGTCCAAGAGCAGGATACCTCTGCAAGATATCCTTTGACATATAGGAGCCTGACTGGCCCAGAAACCTCTTGATTTTGATGAATGAGGGCCAAATTATGTGAGACAACCAGTTCCATAATTCTTACTCCCAGCCTTTTTAAAACAAAAAGCAACAAGTTGAAAACTTCAGCACTGGTCAACTGATGGTCATCCTGGACCAGATGATGCCCAGAGTATTGCCCAGGTTTCAAACACGACCAAAGGAAGACCAGGGAGGTGCTGCTTATTCTCTTTCCTATGAGTTTTCCACTGAAACATTAAAAGTTGAACTAAACAGGTATGGAACAGTTTTGAGCAGACAAATTGGAGGAATGGAAGGTGTTAAGGAGACTCATCCCTCTGCCCATGTCAGCCCTTCGGTCTTGATTTCAGCCACCAGAGCATTTTTAATTTTTAAAAGAAATCCACTGGGATGAAGAAGTAGAATCAAATTTGCCATCTCATGTAATTCGGTCCAAGACCCACTTGTGCTTATCTCAGCAGTTCCCAAGGTTTTCCACACTGAGACCCACCATGCTCTGATGTTACTGGTGGTGGCGGGGGAGGCCCTGAGGCCTCTTCTGTGTCCTGCTGGGCCTGCATCCCAGTCTCTTGGCTTGCACGGGCCTCAAAATGGCTCTCAGAAGTGTTTGGAAACTACTTCCAGTTTGCCTCTGAAAGAGGCTTCCTGCAGCCAGCAGCGTCATCAGGCCTGTACAATTGCCATTCCTCAAGTGGGAGGGCCCAGATTGTGATCCATTGCACATGGACTCAGAACCCACACTTTGGGAAACACTGGTTTATCTGATTCCAGGACTCTGGTTCAGAGACTCGAAAAAGCAGCAGAACTCTCTTGGGCCACCAGCAGCTCTTCAGTGAGGTTTGATGCAGCACAAGAAGCCAAGTACACTAAGAATAAGAGTTGTCCTAGAGTAGTTGTGCAAAGTGTTTAGGGCAGGTTCAAAAGTTTGTTTCTGTGTCAGTTGCCATCAGCAAACAAATCAAAATACAATGTGAGGGAAGATTTATAGCAGACGCATAGGTCTAAATCTCACTGAGGAGCTAAACCTGCGTTTGGCTGTACCAAATTTGACCTGAGGTGGAGGCAGCTGTGATGAAGTGTTCCTCAGTGCAACATTTTAGAAATCCGTGCAGATAGAAAATGAGAACCAGCTGTATTAGGATCCTTTCCTGTGATAATTTTCTACAGAGTTTTTTTTTTTAAAATATGGAGCTACATCAAGTTATCTGCAGTCTAAATCTTTACTGCCCTGAATGAGAACTGATCCACAAAAAAGATATTTTGTGGAAAGAAAGATGTTTTGACCAGCATGGACTGTGACATCAGCTTACAAAAACTGAAATTCTCTTTTGAGCTAGTAGTCTGTCCACTTAGTGCTGGTAGCCCAAGGATTTGACCATAAGACTCCTGAGGCATACTACCTCCCAACTAGCATTGGGAGACATTGTCACAACCAATCCTGATACGAAGTAGGAAATGATCACTGGATCAAAATAGCCTTGTAAATGTTATAACGTATCTGCTTTGTTTGTTTCCTTTTCCCCCTCCCACCAGGCTTAGCAGTTTACTGGATATCATAGTCTCCATGTCTGTCCTGATTGGCTATTCTATCACAACAGCCAGCTTTGTGCTGTATGTGGTAAAAGAACATCAAACTAAGGCAAAGCAACTACAACATATCTCCGGCATTGGTGTGACAAGCTATTGGGTGACTAACTTCATTTATGACCTAGTAAGTGGTTTATCTCTTAAGCACATGATGAAGAGCAACATGGAAACCGCATCATGAAATGCGACATTCAGTTTTGCCTTGAACCCACATTGACTTAATGTTGATTATTATTACTGTGACCCACATAGTACTGTATTAACTTTGTACAAGGACATTTTTAAACTATTTAGAATGAGAATGATTGCAGTGTATATATGCTAAAACATGGGTTCTTTTGGGGTCTGTACTGTATGCATAAAGCTCAGCACATTTCTAAAACATCAGTGTGCTATTAAGGTCATGACTTCAATTTATTTTTAACTTGTCTGCAGAAAAAAAGTGCCTTTAGGTTAAATTGCAAAGAGGCAAAGCCAAAAAGGCAGGTCTAAATGTCATCCAATGGTATGCATTCGCTTTAGAATGATGAGTAATGGCTACTAATGTAAGGGCTGCTGCTTGTGGCCCTGCTCTCAAAACTCCCATCACAGAAAACCTTTGTTAATATTAGGGATGGTATTCTTAGCCAAGTAGAAAATCTTCGCTTTGATACTGTGTGAAAACCATGGATGTTTTTTTCCAGTTTTGGTTACTTTTTTCTCTGTGAAAATGTTATATTTGAAAATAAAGCAGCAAACATTCAAAACATTTCACAGATCATATTAGGATAAAATATTACAGATCAATTTTTCGGGGGGGGGGGGAATGGAGAACTAGCATAGTGAAAACTCCTCTCAAAGGCCCTACTGGGTTTTAACGACATGCAGGGAAGGATCTACCAGGGGGGCAGTGATGTCATTCAGGGGGAACGGACCAGAACGGGCGTTCCGGATCCTAACGGGCTCCGTGGCTGGTTCCGGGTTCCCGACAAGTGCCAATCAAAAGTGAGTTCCTGTTCCTAAATCATTTGAATGACACCACTGGGGGGGGTGTCCAGGGAGTCACAGGGACCTAGGCATTGCTGCTGCTGCTATTGCCCACTCTCCGGGGCCCACCTGAGGTCCGGGAAGACCATACACTGCATCCACAGGCCCTCCGATGGCTTACTACAGCCTTCAGAGGGTAAGCATTACTTTGTTTTCTGTGAAAACTGGAAGTAATGCTTAAAGCCCTATTGAAGTCTGCAGTAAGTCTTCAGAGGGTCTGTGGAGCACAACAGTCACATGAAGCTCTAGGTGAGTCCTCAGTCCTGGCCCATAGAGCCGCATGGGCCAGGGCCGCAACTGAAGACATGATCCACAAAAGCACTTCCCAGTGCTATTGCAAAGCCCAGGCAAATGTCCGGTCTACCTGGCAGCTGGCATTAGTTGTTCAGCCTGTAGAATCCAGCACTCAGGTGGGCCTGGACTCAGGTGGGCCAACATATTAAACAGACCTGGGTCTAATTTTTCTCTCAAGTCTGTTGTTACCACAAGATAGTTCTAATTGGCAGGCGTGCCTACACGAATGAAACGAACCACACAGAGGCGGTTAGATCTGAAAAACTAGCCAGACACACCACTGACTCCCACCTCAGTGTCAGGCCTGCCTCTTTCACGCTGTGGATATTTGCTGAGAAACGGCGTATTTATAAATCATCCAGCTGAAAGCGTCCCAGTGATCTAACTGAAATCAATATTCAGCAGGCTGAAACTAATGCAGTGATGCTCTGCAGCCTGATACTTTTCAATGAGTACCCTGCCAGCAAGCAATTCTCAGTCCTTGTGAAGAGAAAATATTGGGCACACTTGAGGTTGCTGCTCATTAGAAGCCCGCCATAAGTCAGGACAGTGTTCACATTTGTCCCTTTGCCCACAAGAAAAGAGAGAAAGTAACAACAAGGAAATGGACATTTCAAAATATTTCAAAAGTTTCAAAAATGTTGGACAGGGACCAAGACTTTGATCCTGATCTGGGGGGTGAGAAACAGTGCTGGCCCAAGGAGTGGCAGATCCCATGCCTGTGGGGACTCCTACCCTCCCCATAGGGCCCCCACTCATCATACAGGCATGGCAAGAAGAGCACTTGTGGTGCCAGACACAGTGTGGCGCCTGGAAATATTTGGCTGTGGCGTGATGCTGCCAACTGCTTTCTGGAGGCCCATTTCGGGCTGTTTGGAGGCAAGGCCAGGTGGGACAGCCCAATGAGTAACCCCTCCACTCGCCCTACTGGCTTACAGCCAGTGGTGTCATTCAAATGATTTAGGAACAGGAACTCCCTTTTGATTGGCACTTGTTGGGAACCCAGAACCAGCCACGGAGCCCGTTAGGATCCGGAACGCCCGTTCTGGTCCGTTCCCCCTGAATGACATCACTGCTTACAGCCCATGGAGATCCTGGCTGCTTCAGGAAGCAATCTGCTCACCATGCCAGTGGGGGCCCTCCCTCCAAAGCACAGAACCCAATGTGCACACACAGGCCACATTGGCTTAGGGGCGGCCTTGGTGGGGATGAAAAGTCATCTTTTTCTTTTAAGCTTGAACCCAGGTAGCAGTTTCCCCCACAGCTAGAATGTTCACTCTAAACTGGAAGCAAGAAGACAAGTCCCATGCAGTGTGCATGTTTCTGAAATTACAGTGTGCAGTGACTGACCACTGTTTTAAACCTCGGATGCTTCTGTCTGACCCTTCAGTGATTGGCATTGCTATTGGCATACGGCTTTGGTTTGTTTGTGTCATATATGCTGTCTTTGTGTGCCTGACACTTGAAAAACCTGCCATCTGGTGGCGCATTTGGGTTATCGATAGTACTACGTTGGTTTCCAAATGTAGTACCAATAGCTGAAGACCTGATGAGTAAAAACATCACTTGGGGAAGACTTACCATTGGTGCCTATTTGTATATGGGAATTGATTAATTGATTGAAGGATGGCTTCAGGACATGCAGGGTGATCCAGCCCCCTCCAGCCTTAATCCCCCCCCCAGGTGCAGATACAAGCCTTGGAGCAAGGGATCCTAAGCTTGATGCAAAACCAGCACTGACGACCACCAATTAACACATGAGACTGAGAAGGGAGCAACTTCAATTATAGCAATTCAACCTTTCTCAAACTGTGGGTTGGGACCCATTTGGTGGTTCATGACCCAATTTCTGGTGGGTCCCACAAACTCTCCAGTGAAAACATGGGTGATGGAAAGATCAGATAACTAATTGCCTCAAGCCCTGAGGCTATTCAAAAGTCATATAGCTGCTAACTGCCTTGCAAAGAGCTGAGCTTCTTCGGTTTGCAAGCTTGTGTCAACATAGGGAGATAAATGTTCGAGTCTCTTTTTTTTCTGGCATTTTTTTTCCAAGTCCGTCAATGATAGGTGGGGAGGTGCAATTAAAGGCATCACTAAGCCCCTCAAGCCTTGAGGCTATTCATTGGGCTGCCCCATTATGAGAAATGGATTGATTTTTTGCAAATAAATAAAATAGTAAAGGTAAAGGTTTCCCCACGACCGAATGCTCTAGTCGTGACCGACTGTAGGGGGCAGTGCCCATCTCTGTTTCTAAGCCGAAGAGCCTGTGTTTGTCCAAGGACAAGCTTCCGTGGTCATGTGGCCAGCATGACTATACGCCGTAGCGCACGGAACGCCGTTACCTTCCCACTGAAGTGGTACCTATTTGTCTACTCTCATTTTTAGGTGCTTTTGAACTGCTAAGTTGGAAGGAGCTGGGACAAGCAACGGGAGCTCACTCTGTTGCATGGTCTCAAACTCTCAACTTTCTGGTCAAAAAGCTCAGCAGAACAGTGGTTTAACCCGCAGCGCCACCACATCCCTTTCAAATAAAAGAGGTCTATAAATAAATAAAATATTTCTAGCTCAGCTTATTTAATTCTTGCAAAGCTAGGAGGGTCCCAATAGAGTGTGTCATAACACACTGTGTAAGCAGCCCGTCTCCCTCGCCATTGGAGCCATTTGAGGCAGCAACAGAATTGATCTATTTGGGTGAGCACCTGCGCGTTGCCATCACTTCCCCACATGGCTCCAAAGGTGAGTGGAACGCTTAAACAGCATGTTGCGGTGCCTGACCACTGGTGAGTGTGTGAGCATTGATGTCATTGCCAGAAATGGCTCTGGCGGCGAGTCGAGGTGCCACTTAAATGGCATGTCGTACTTACTGCACCACTCCCCCCTCTGGCAATGCTGTTGCTGGAGTGCACACAGTCACAACTCTAAGGGAAGGTCCATTGGTTTTTAATATTTTGTGTAATCTTATGTGGAGTGGTGTCTGTAATTTATTTTTTGTGATTTTTGAACAAACAGCGGGGTGTTGGTGGTGGTAGTATTTATTCCAGAATGAATTACAGTGATTCTGTGTGCCATAAATTGTTTGCATGCACCCAAATCTATTCCGTGTGTAATGTGCATGTGTGGCTGCAATAAATTGGTTTAGTGCTAGATATATGATACATTTTTGTAATTATGTAATTATGTTCATTCCCCAGGTTTACTTTCTGGTACCAGTTACACTCTCGTTAGGAGTAATTTCGGCTTTTCAGATACCAGCATTCTTCAATAACAATAACTTGTTGGCTGTATTCCTTCTTCTTTTCCTGTTTGGGTAAGGACTTGATTCAGTTTAACGCTACCTGGAATTTTTTTTTTAAAAAAACAGCTTTAAAGCACAATCCTAACATGGAGTTAGGCCGGCACAGTATGCTTGGACCACTCTTGGAAGTGGTCCAAGCACATATGTGCCATCCTCCCTGACTCTGAGAGTGGTCCAAATGCACTTTACGGTGACCCTTGTGCCAGCCAAACTTTGCTGGTCTAACTGTGTCAGCCTCTCCAGGTTAGGATTGTGCTCTTAGTCATGTGTAGAGTTTTTTAGCTTTGTGACCATGGGCCCAATCCAATCCAGCTTTCCAGCACTGATGCCGCAAAAGGGTAAGGGAAAAAATATTCCATTACCCTAAGGAGGCCTCTGTGACTGCCCCACTATCGCAGGATGTAGCACATGCCCCATTGGCATAGCTGAATCAAGGCTGGAAAGTTGGATAGGATTTGTCTCTTCTGTGAGTTTCTCTAGAACAGTGGTATTCCTGGTTCTTCCATATCAGTTTAAGAACATAAGAAGGCTCCTGATGGATTACACCAAGCTGGGTCCATCAGAGGTGGATCAGTTGACCTTTGGAAAGAAAACTAATGCTCCCTTATTCTGTCAGGCCTTTGAAGAATAAATTTTCTGTCTTGCTCCGTATGTTTTTCTCCTTTAAATTAAACTTTCAAATATGTTGTGTACAAAAGGCAGCGTATGGTTGCAAAATTTTGGAATTGATTGACACACCACCTTCCTCTCCATTCCCCTTTAAATGGAACAAATACATGAATGAGTAAATAACATTTTTAAAAAGCTGGGTAGCTGGGAGCTTTTCTTTAGAAGCACTGTGGCTTTTTAGAGTACTGTACTGAGGTATTTGTAATTTTAGAAGGGATTATGTGCTATTTTTATTCTTGGATTATATGATTGTATGATGCCTATTGTAGGCCTATTTGAGAAGAAAGGCAGGAATAAATAAATGAAATAATAAATCATGAATATCATATAAACTTCAGTAAGTGGCTTGTTAAATGACCGCTTCAACTCAGGTGCATTATGGGTCATCCTAGAAACAACACAATTCTTTCTTAAAGCACAATCCTTAACTGGAGTTAGGCTGGCATAAGCTAAACCAGCAAAGTTTGGCCAGCACAAGAGCCACCATAAAGTGTTTTTGGACTACTCTCAGAGTCAGGGAGGATGGCTCACGTCTGTGTGCTGGCCGCTCTGACTCCGAGAGTGGTCCATACTTTACAGTGTCCCTTGTGCTGGCCAAACTTTGCTGGCTTAGTTTATGTTGGCCTAACTCAGTTTAGGATTGCGCCCTTAATGTTTTTGCACTTGTTATACATTTCAAGAAAACTAATGAACAACACCAAGCAGTTTTGATTATCCATTTTGACCTTGTCATGTCTCAAAAGTTGTGCAGGCACATTCTTTGAGGATGTATAAAAAGTTTCTCCTTGACAAGAAAGAAGGATCAGCCCACAAACAACCTGGCTGAAAGCATCAGCCAGTAAATGAAGTACTTTGCTGGTTGAGATGGTCTTGTGCTTTCTTTTACTTTGTGTGTGTGTGCTGGTGGTGTTCTGCAGATATGCAACATTTTCATGGATGTACTTGCTGGCTGGAATCTTCAAGGAAACAGGAATGGCCTTCATAGTTTATGTCTGCATCAACCTGTTCTTTGGGATCAACACAATCATCACTCATTCAGTTGTGTTTCTACTCTCTCAAGAAAAGGCAACTGATAAGGTAAGAACCCTAGTACACTGTTATAATCTTTATTTAAAAAGTGGTTTTGCAAAGTAGGGAAAAAAATACCCCTGCTCTATCCTTCAAAGGAGTTTGGACTAAATACCACTTTATCTTTGAGACAGGGCCAATTGGAATTTGGCATATACAGGTGGACCCATGATATCTGTGGGTTTGGGACCCATGGATTTCAGAATCCACAGGTTCTGAATCTGTGGGGAAGGGTCCTACCTGGACCCTCTGAAGGCGACCAGAACTAGGCAACCAGAGGGGTTTCTGAGGCCTGGAAACCAAGGCTCTGCAGGCCTTGGAAGGCCTGTTTCAGGCAAAAAAAAGGCTACCTCTTGTTTTCAGAGAAAACCAGAAGTGACTTTTTCTGCCCTGATAAGGCATTTTGAGGCCCGTTGCAGCACAGCTCTGGCTGGGTCCAGAGAGTGGGGGTGGCCCAAATCTGCAGTTTAAAGACCTGCGGATTTCGGTATCCAGGAGGGTTCTGGGAACAGAACCTGGGAATTGATTATTGGATGACTCTGATTCATATGCAAGCTCTCTCATCTTCATACCCATGTGGGCAATGTGTAAGAATAGCAAGAGAGGATTCTCAGTGGCTGCTTCCCCCTCTGGGGCAAGCAGTAAACTGACACAACATACAGTGCCAGATTTTGGTGTTTAGCAGTAGTTGGAGCATCATCTACAGCTAATAGACAAGAGTAACACAGGAATGCCATAGGAGTAAGGGCATACAATGAGGTGATGTGGACTGCATCCGCAATGGATTTTGCAGGGGCAGGTGAGAGGGTGATGAATTGGGGTGCCCTTCATCCTGTCTGTTTCCATCACTGCCTGCCTCCAGCCTGCCACAGACACAAGCCTCATTGATCCACTTTTCTCTTTCTAAAAGCGAGTGGAAAGCTGATCATCTTGCTCCTAACGAGGTCCCTTTGAGTGGCTTTATTTACAGGGACTGTTCAAAGACTGAAGCTCCTTTATTCTTAAAGTCTTTTTAAATAAAACTGGAAGTCCCACGCCACATTTAAAGAAACTGTATGAGGAGCACAATAAGGGCTATTTTTGTTTGGTTTTGATTGGTTTTTTGTAATGCAGCAGCAGACTCAAGGTAGCATAAGCCAGCATTCCAGGTCCTGCATTGGAGAGCACTGTCTGATGTGCTAGCTGTATCCTAGATCAAGACCCCACCTGATTTACTATGACCCAGCTATGCCTTTGTAAATATATACTCTCAAAATGTAGTCTAGCTAAAGCTTTACTAGCAAATGAGGACCGGGGTGGGTCAGTATGCCTGTGATGAGTGACTTTGCAGCTAAGGATAAACTCTGATCTCAGTGGTCCCCCACAGAGAGCTAAAGTCCTGTCCTGTCCACACTTACCTGAGAATAAGTTCCATTAATTATAATGGGATTTGCTAATCAGAAGGCATGCATAGGATTGGACTGAGCTCTATGAAGAAGATTTAGTCGAGAGGGTTAATGCCTCCATTTGCCTGAAGATAAGAGCTGAAGATCCGAAGGTCGCCAGCTCGGGACTGCCGGAAGTCTCTGTGAGCGGCAGACCTTGCAAACTGCGGCTGATTAAAAAGCTGAGTTCCAGCTACCTCGTGGGAGGAGGAGTGTGCTGGTCAGCTGTGTCTCTGGTGGGAGCAGGGAAGCCTCTTATCAGCCAGCAGAAGACAGACGGGCGGCTAAGAAAGAAGACTAAATCCAGAAAGATCCATCTGTATGAGTGTTGTTCTTGAAAGATAGAACGTTTCTGTATAATTGTAAAAACCTTTGGGTTTGTGAATAAAGTCTGCCTATGTGAACCGCCTTGAGTTACAGTCATTAGAGTAATCTAGTGATCTTAAGAAAGGCGGTATATAAATACGAGCATGATGATGATGATGATGATGAGACAGTAAGTGGACAATAATTAGCAAGTATGTTGGGAAATGGGCAGGACTTGACCCCATAGAAAACTGGGATCACCTGGGACAGGGAGCAGTTTAAGCCCTTATTCTAACATGGTCTTTGCATACAAAGATTACTTATGGTTGCACTTAGGTGCATCACTGAGGGGAAAATCTACCTTATTCCCGTGATGTGGACTTGCCCTGCTTCCACAGAGAAGTGCACATTTGTGAGCAGGCTACAATGTGTCTTTATGTGACATACCCTGACAGTCTCTGCAATAAACATACCCTACCGTCAACACTTAGTTTATCATTATGGCAGCCATTTTACTATTGAACTAAAACCCTTATACCAAATTATATTTTGTAATCTGAGACTAATCACATGTTAACCAGAGATACTTTATTTCTTTCAGGGTTTGCACGATCTTGCTGAAACACTGAGGCATGCTTTCTTGATGTTCCCACAATTTTGTTTTGGATATGGGTTGATCGAACTGTCACAGCAACAAGCTCTCATGGGTTTCCTAGAAGCATATGGAGTGGTTTATCCTGACAGAACGTTTGAGTTAGACAGGACAAGTTCCAAGCTCCTTGGGATGTTCTTGCAGGGGACCATATTTTTTTCAATCCGCCTCTTGGTTGATGATGGGACAATTCAGAGGCTCTGGTATAATATATTAGAGTAAGTAATCCTGGTGCTTCAAACTGAAAATTAAAAATTGGAAAAAGAATGATGAATTGACCGGGATGTCAGTTCCCCTTGGAATTAAGAACAGCTCTCTCTATGGTGATCTTTCAGTGTGGCCTTAAGACTTTTTTTTTTTTAATTTTAGCTGCTGACAGGTTGGGCTGCCATTTTTTTAATTATTGTCATTTTATACTTTTGGGATCCACTGAGGTCTGCTTGTTTTTAATTGTTTTGTGTACTGTAATTGATTTAATCTTTTGTATTGTTTTATCTTTTATTTCTATTGTTTGGATCTTTTAATGTTGTGAGCCACCTTGGGGGCTCCCAATATGTAATAGAAAAGCAGAATATAAATTCAATAAATAATAATAATAATAAAAATAATAATGTTGTTGAAGGAATCTGAAGGGCTCCCTCCCCCATATGGAAATGGTCTGCTCTTTAAGAACATCTGGAGGGGCTGTGGTCTGAAGCTCAGATGGCTGTGATTCAGGGGATGACCCTCTCCATAATGGCACCACAGTTGTGGCATCCCCCGCTTCTGAACTGATATTCGCCTCCTGTCTAGCAATGTTCTGACCAAGTTTGAAGACTTTTTGGTTTCATTCCTCCTTTTCTGTTTTGCTACGATGCTCTTGGGTTTTCTCTTGCTGCAAATTTGTAATTGATTCATTACCATTTTAGTTGAATATTGGATTTAAAAAAATGTTGTAAGCTACCTTGGATGCTTTTTGGGAGGAAAGGGAAAAGATGGGGTATAATTTTAAAATTATTTTTAGGTTTCCCATTCTGCTTTTCCTCCATTGCAACCTGACTTCTGTGTATCAGTTGCAAGTGGTGAGAAAACTGTTTTCAAAACATTGTCTTAGTGCACAACAGGGAGGAATAGTTAGTATTGGTAAAATCCTGATACGAGTCTATACATCTGGCAAGGACTTTACCCCTCAGCCTGTTCTAAAGCCTTTTAAACAAGGAGTTACGCAACTTCAGCCAATATAATATTATAGAGTTCAGTGTGGGGGAAAAACAGAGCATCTAGATTTAGGAAGATTTTTATTCCATGTAAGTCAACTTTCCTGAAGCATATTATCATTCCTAAATTTAACTTTGAGGGCACAGGAGTAGCAAGCTCTAATAGATGAATTTAGTAAGCAACTACGCTTCTCCTAGAAGAGAAAACTTAACACAATATTACTTCATCTGTTCTAGATTCTTGTTTAACAAATTACATGGCAAGCCACTACTTGTTGATGAGGAGGAGGAGGAAGACAAGGATGTCCAAGCAGAAAGAGAGAGAGTCACATCTGGCCATGCAAACTATGACATGCTACAGCTTCAGAATCTCACCAAGGTCTATCATCATCCCCGCCGAAGAATTGTGGCCGTGAACAATGTCAACATTGGAATTCCAGCAGGAGAGGTAAGCCAAAGAAGTGGAGGCAAAGGCTGCAGTGCTAGGCCCACTTTCCTAGGACTGGACCCCACTGAACACAGTGGGACTAAACACCAGTACCTCATCAAGATACATTTTTAGTCTAGCCCTGACACAGGGAGAGAGACAGATACGCTGGAGGACACAGAGTATCTATACCTTTCACCGTTGTCTAGAAGAAGGAATTTTGGCAGGTGCAGCTTTCTAAACCCTTCCAAGTTGGGCTGCACCTGCCAAAATTTTGTCTTCTATGCAATAGTTAAAGGCAGAGGCACTCGGCCCTCCATTGTATTTGATCATCCTGGCCCAGACTTGCTGGAATGCAACTCAGAGAGTGTGGGTAGTTCTCTATTATGTAGCGTTATATTCTCTACCCATCATCTCACCCAGGCTGCAGAAAACACATGATGAAAATGGATCAGGATTTTTTCGTGTGTTTCAAAATGTTACACTGAAATTCTAAGCTGAGAAACGACTCCAGTGTTCAGGATTTCAGATTCTAGATGAAGTTATTGCTTCACTATGTCAAAAACTACAATTTGGATGCTACACTCTGCAAATATGAAATTATATTTTACATTGGAAAGCCCTTGTCTCTAACTCTGTACTTTTCTCAATGAATGTGTTATTTGCACTAACTGTTGGCCTTTTACCCTTCTAATCCAGTGTTTTGGCTTGCTTGGTGTGAATGGGGCTGGGAAAACCACCATCTTTAAAATGCTGACCGGAGACATTGGACCATCCAATGGAAGGCTATTGGTGCAAGATGAAACTGGGTATGGAGGACTCATTCTTAATCAACTTGGTTTAAAATAAAAACAAAAAATCACAAAAAAGTGCAAATGACATAAATAGATAATTAAACCTTTAATACATATTTTGCTTTTGCTAATCAGATCCTTGAATGATGTTGATGATGCGCATTGGTCCCTCTTTGGCTACTGTCCTCAAGAAGATGCCCTTGATGATTTCCTAACAGTGGAAGAGCACATGTATTATTATGCTCGATTGCATGGCATCCCAGAGAAACATATAAAAGGGGTAAGTAAGCTTATGGTGTGCCCAGAAGTACACAATTTCAGCGGTGAGCCGATGGAACACTTGCACACATTGCATTTTATCCAGATAAACCATCTTTCCCTCTGGACTGCGAACAGAAGAAAGCTGTTCTTCCTGTTTGCTGCAGAAGTTGCTATATGTAGTGTTGATTGGCTGGGAATTGGTGAAGTCACTCATTCACTTCTCTGTTTCTCTTTGGGTCAAACAAAACGTTATGAGGAATGTGTAACATAGTCCTGGGTTTTTATGGATTTTTTAGTAGATAGTGGGGGCGGGGGGGCGGGGAATGAAACAGGCTAAAATCATGTTGTGGAGGTAAGGGACTTTTGTACCATTACAGCTCCAATCCCCCCATGCAGTATTCATTTCTGAAAACTACAACAACCCAAGAGCCATGTGACATGTTTCTCATAACATAATTTGACCTTCTGAAGTAGTTTTCAACATTGAAAAAATTATTCTGTATTCTCTCTCTCTCTCTCTCTCTCTCTCTCTCTCTCTCTCTCTCTCTCT
>JAJKFI010027046.1:0-13882 GCA_029204185.1 Lerista edwardsae
TTATTATTATTATTATTATTATTATTATTATTATTATTATTATTATTTTATTATTTATTTGATTTTTACCCCGCCTTTTTGCCCAGAGGCACTCAAGGCAGGATATTTCAAAAGGTTCTGTTGGAAGTAGCAGAACAATGGATTGTGTCTGGAATTTGTGGGTGGAGTCTGTCATTTTAAACTTTCATGAACATTCAGCCTAAAGAAGCCATTGATAAACTGTTCATAAAACACTATACGTTTAATTTCATAGGCTATCTTTTGTTACTTTTTAGGTTTTCATCAACTTTGCGAGAGATCAAACTGGGCCTGATGCTGTGGATAACAGCTCCGATGTAGGCTCAGTCAGCTCTGACTCAACCAGCCAAGATTCTGACATAACCATTGTCTACTAAGGTTTTTTCTCTCTCCATATAATGATTACTTACTCATTTTGTAATCCTCAACTCAAGATCCCTGAATAGAGGCACCAACGTTATATCAGATTGGTCTATTACTTGCTTCTCAACTTTGGGCTTATGTGCTCATGTTGTATGTATGCCAAGGATGTGGAACATTCTGGAACATATTGCCTCCTGAACTTGGGAACTTATATTCTCCCCCATGTAGTCTCCAAGTTCTGTATTCACTTGAAGAATAAGCTGGTCATAATGCTTTACTATCTGTATGGATTATGTCATTATTAAATAAAATTATTTAAAATCCAATTGCGTGATCAGATCCTTTATTTGCTAGGAATAGGTCCTTTTTTCGCCCCACATGTAAATAACTTGGCAAACAATACATTTTCTTAAACGTAAAAGGTAAAGGTTTCCACACGACCAAATGGTCTAGTCGTGACCGACTGTAGGGGCGGTGCTCATATCCATTTCTAAGCCAAAGAGCCAGTGTTTGTCCTAGGACAAGCTTCCATGGTCATGTGGCCAGCATGACTATATGCCAAGGCGCAAGGAACGCTGTTATCTTCCCACCAAAGTGGTCCCTATTCATCTACTGGTATTTTTAGGTGCTTTCGAACTGCTAGGTTGGCAGGAGCTGGGAGAAGTAACAGGAGCTCACTCCGTTACATGGTCTTGAACTGCCAACCTTCTGGTCAACAGCTCGGCGGTTTAACCCGCAGCGCCACCACAGTAGCCAAAACTATGCCTTTTAGAGATTATGCAGCATCTTCTGGAATATGAAACAAAAAATTAAGGAAGTTCAAATGTCATCTTGGGAGAAAACCAGGCTTCTTGTCCTTGAAAAATCAGCAACCAGAGCAAGGCCTCAGGCAAGGCTTCCAGCAGTAGAGGTGACTGCCAGTCTTCCTGGGGCAGCTCCCATTCACACAACTCCCACCCCTTGTCCTTTACTCTCTTCGTTTGTGCCAAGGTGGTTTGTGCTCTCTAAAAATCCTAATACTGAAATAAAAATAAATTACATCATTTAAATACAAGGAAATGTGTATAACTTGCTAGGATTTGTTTACATCTTTTAGTTGCACAAAATGTGGTCAGCCCTGGAAATCCTTTTCATCTTAGAAAATCATTAGTCCAAGACATAGCATCTTATCATTACTGAAACCTATTACACGACTATGGGTAATCTGTAAATTTTATATCTCTGTAGCTTACATAATTGGCTTACGAAAATTACAAAAAAAAAATCTGTTTTAATGACCATGAATTGCATTTATTCTACAATCTTATTTTGCAGTTAAATTATCTTCAGAAGTGAGATCTTGATTCAGCCCATAGAAAATCTGGATAGATATCTATGGGGCTCTACCACCTTTTGATCCTCCAAAAATTGCAGTTTTGAGTAACCTCTCGCACAGTGTTCTTCAATCTTGGGGTCATGAAACCTCAGTTCAAGGCAACTTACAGGAACAAAAGCAGTTGAAGAACTGGACTAGATCACCACTAGGTAAAGGGTTAGCACCTGGTGTACCCCTTCTGATCCCAGGAGATTGTGTCCCAGCCCTGCTCAGGTTCTCAGCAATTGTGCTAAAGTAGCTTTTACTAGAGCCAGGGCTCATGGCAACTTTTTAAACTCTGTCTAATAAGAATATTTGGCTACAGTGAACAGTGCTGGGAGGGTGTTATGGGGATGTGGAGTGGGTGATGACAAGGTGGGAGTGGGAAGATAGCGTCCAAGGAGGGGGATGGGATTGATGGTGGGTCCCCAGTCTCATACTTTATTATATTTGATTGATTGATTGATCGATCGATTGATTGGCTATGGCATGAAAAAGGTAGAAGACCACTGCTCTAGCAAAAACCCATTTGAAGTTGGGCAGCATAAGCCTACCCAAACTTTATTGGAAACAAGTCCCCATTGAACTCAGTTGCACTTTTGAGTAAACATGCTTAGAATTGAACATCCTGTCTGGTTTGCATGCATTGCTTATTAACCTGGCCACAATTACAAATGATAAATCTTGATCAGGATCTTGATAGCTAATATCACCCTCTCTAGAACTGCAACAAGCATTTTCGTCATTGTTGTAACTGGCTATTGAGGAAAATGGAAAATGTGAGCATATTCTTAAATGCTTCCTAAATTTTCATCCTGTTTTCCATTATTACTGTTGTTCCCGTTTTGTAAATTGGTTTTCTTGTTATCTGTTGCATATCGCACAGCATAAAATGAAGTGTTTCTTTGATGGTGGTCTTTCTGTAGCTGCAAAGGGTTCAGACCATGAATGCCAATGATTTAAATCCACTCTGTAATTCCAGGCAGCACATTGTTTTATTATGTCAGTGTCTTTGCTCTGCTGGTGAAAGATGGATCTCCATCCTCAGTGGCCAGGTTTGCTTTAATTTGATTGAAAGGGATGAGAGAGAGAGAGAGAGAGAGAATTCATTTTTTTCTTTTTTAGATTTCAGTAATCAGAACCAGAAAATAATTAACTGCCTTAGCAAGTTGCAGTTTTAACCATGTGAATTGAATGTTTACTAGTTCTAGTGTTAGTGAGAATATTCAGTGTCAATACCATCAGCAATAGCTGATAATTATGAAAATCAGCAGGGGGCTGAATCTAGAAACATATACCTGTACTTCTCTTTAGGGAACGCATTTCCCTATTATTTCTGTATATCAGATTCCCTGAGAATCTATCCAGAAGATTTTCCTCAACAAACCAAATTTCAAGATGTCAGGACCCAAAGTAGCTCTTTCAGAAGTTATACCTAGACTATCAGTGAGAACACATGGTTAAACTGCCAGTCTAGTAACTTTAGGGCATGCACATCTGATGAGCTGATTGAATATGGTAAATGGGGACTAAATTCACCCAAATCAAGGACCCAATCCTATCCAGCATTCAAATGCCCATGCAACTGTGTCAACAGGGTGCATGCTGCATCTTTTGATCCCAGAGGCTTCCTCAAGGTAAGGTTTATTCCCTTACTTCAAGGCTGCATTGACACCGGGAAGTTGGATAGGATTGGACCCCAAGCGTTCCTACTTCACTGGATTGCAGATTGGGCTGCCCACTTAGACTAAGAATGAAACATCAGAATACTGTAGGTACCGGCTAGTTCTGGAACTTAGGAACTAGTTCGGCAGCATAGTAACTCAGGTGTTTTGTTTATATGAGTGAATTTGTCTTGAGGTTATTGACCGCTGGCTCTATACCTGAACTAACACTCACACAAGGCCATTCTGTAATGGGTCTTATTCCATAGATGTGCCTGTATGTTATAGGACAGTGGTTCCCAAACTGGTGGGTTGCTAGCCACTGGAGAAACTGGGAGTGGCCAAGAAATTACTGCAGTGAGGCACCACAGTGATTATGAACAGCTGCTGTGGCTTTTTAACATACCTAGGGGGCATGTGGCAGGCTCACAGCTCTTACTGTGGGCCTCTTCACTGCTCAGAAAGGCTCCTACCCAGCGATGGGATCTACAAATGAACAAGGGGAACGCTGGGCAGGACTTACGTGGGGCTTCCGCATGATTGGCTGCCCGTCCGTAGCGTTCTGCAGCTGTCCTGGCCTCGGGGGGCTGCCCCTGGTTAGTGCGCCCTCCCCCCACTACTTGCCCAGGCACCCGGCGCGACCCTCACCTGTTCCCCGCGGCGAGCAGGAGCCCCCCCAGGTCAGGGCAGCCACGGAACGCTACGGACGGGCTGCCACTCAAGCAGAAGTCCCGCCTACGTCCCGCCCAGCGTTCCCCTTGTTCACTTGTAGATCCCATCGCTGCTCCTACCTCTGATTGCAAACCACTTCTGGGTTCACAATCACTAACTGGAAGATCACAATAGGAGCATTTCTGAGCAGCAGGAAGGCCTGCAGATGGAGCTGTGAGCCCTCCACACCCTCCATTGCCTTACCATAGCGCCTTGAAAAGCGCTTCCATTAATGCTGCAGTGGCTGTGATCCTGCAAACACTTACAACCCATGGACTTCAGCTGCTCAAAGATCACAACAATAGATTGTGATTTCAAAGAACTCTGGTAGCAGGTTCTGCCTCACTAGACGCACCCTCACAGCATGTAGCTGCAGGTACCTTACAAAGGCACTAATTCACGGCAGCAGTGTAATTGTTGCATCGCACTGGTGCCAGCGGCGTCATGCTGCCGGAACACTGGGCGGGAGGAACGGGTGAGCGGCAGCTCGCCTGTAGCTTACCGCTCTGTTTTGCCGTCTTTCCTGCCCCCGCGGGGGCGGGGAAGACGGTGAAACGGACCGGGATGCAACGGGCGAGCTGCCACTCACCCGTTCCTCCCGCCCAGCGTACCGGCTGAATGCCGCCGCTGACTGGTGCCCCTGGCAAATACTTACTGGGTTTCCAACTTTTAAGTCTTTCCATAACTCCAATCTATGAGACCCACTTTTAGCTTTGCTTGGTTTTTTTTTTAACATCATGTGCCCTTTTTCCTTAGTTGTTCTCCCTGATGCGCCTTCTGTTTTTCTCTCCCCACTTCTTAAAAAAGAAGTAGCTCAAAACTGTGCTTGATTGAAGCTGAAGCTCCAATACTTTGGCCACCTCATGAGAAGAGAGGACTCTTTAGAAAAGACCCTCATGCTGGGAAAGATTGAAGGCAAAAGGAGAAGGGGGCGGCAGAGGATGAGATGGTTAGATAGTGTCACCGAAGCGATGAACATGAAATTGGGTGAACTCCGGAAGCTAGTGGAGGACAGGGAGGCCTGGCGTGCTGTGGTCCATGGGGTCGCGAAGAGTCGGACACGACTTAGCGACTGAACAACAACAAAGCTCAAAATGATGATGGTAATATTGGTATGACCCCCTTTTAGATGGGCTGCAACAACCCATGCACGGGCCAAACCTTCCACTTGCAGACCAATATTATAGAAACCCGGGGGGGGGGTAAGTTTTGAAACAATTTTGGCATAACTGTCATTACCTTGTGATTATCCTCAGGCAGATGTCTTGTACAAACATGTCTTTCACTTGAGCACAGTGGGAAATCTCATACTTTGTCGACTGTGATTCGTCATTTTCTCTTTCTCTTCCACCCCAAATCGCTGTGCTTCAAAGTCCTAGTTTCTTTTCCATCAATATGCTTTTGACCCCTGCTCCCTTCCACATTATCTCACATCAGACCTTCACAGAACCAGAGCCATTTTCTGGGAGTAAGAGAAAAATGAGTCTTAACTGTATGAATCATGCGGGCTCTACACGTTAATTAGAAGAGGATGGTGCTCTCACTGTGCTTGATTGAAGGACACTCTTGTAAATCACACATGTAAGTGAGTAATATTTATACCTTGTGCAATGGTTGGAAGCATCTAGGGCAATGATGTCAAGTAGGCATTTAGTAATTGACAATGGTGAGGTGAATTGATTGGTTCCTTTTCCTTCCTTGGTTAATATGGTACTTTAGATGCCATTTAGCTTTTGTTACAAGTTAAACAGAGTTTAGACCCTTCTGCAGTTGACAATCTTTTGAGTCCAGGTGAGAAATTTTTATTTGAAGCTTTGAAAGTAAACTAGAGAGGTGAACTCAGAGGCACATTGCAACTGGTGCCTTGGCACCCTGCTCTTTGAACTTGCACTGAAACTTACCTGTCTCAGTAGTATGAGTGGGGGGTTTTTGCAAGGAGCCTTACCTTGCCATATAAATTATTCCTCTGTCTTGCTGTTGCAGCCAATCCTCACCAGGAAAGCAATGCCTGGGCTTTGCTTACTGGCTATGGTGGCAAGGGAGCAATTTACACAGCAAGGTAGGGATCCTTGCAAAACCTAGCTCTCACCCCCCCCATAGGTAGGGTTCCCAGATCCAAACTGGGACAGCGTGCCTCTATCTTTAACCATTGTATAGCAGAGGGAATGTTGGCAGGTGCTACTTTTTAAACCCTCCCTTGTTGAGCTGCAAATTCCCAAATTCTCTCTTCTATGCAATGGTTAAAAGTAGAGGCACTCTGTCCTACGTTGGATCTGGGAACAATACCCATAGGGATGCTACTGACTTGTCTCATAGCTCAATTAAATCCTATTGGGCAGCAGCCAGACCACACACACTGGTACTGCTGTGTTTGCAACAGCTGTAAAATTGTTTATACTGGCAGAATGCACTTTCCACCAGCATAAATGGACCTTTGGATTGAGACTTAAGCTAGGTTGGTCTGCTGAAATCAGAAGATCATTTTAAGAGGATCATCCTGGGTGTGCCTTATAACTCAAGCCATCCTTTGCTGTCACGATTAAATGACAGTTTAACACCTTCCAACTGTGCAGGTAAGTGCACTGTCATTTCAGGTGTTTGAAATCTTTTATAAAACAAACAAACAAACAAACAAACATTGGCCTCCTGATCAAATTACAGTGCTTTATGATAGTGCTGGAAAAGCAAAAGCCATTAGTAAAGTAACATTTTTCTTTAATGCAATTCTGTGTCCCTATGTGATCCTAGATCATTTGAAGCTGCAGGGGAGCAAATATTGATTTAGGCCACTGTAATTGGAGGCATAATCGCACAAGCAAAGAAGTGGGGCACAGCTTGACAGGTTGTTCTGTGTCTCTTCCCTTAGGACTGCACATTTCCACTTCCCTCAGAGGCTCCCAAGGACGAAGAAGGCACTGTTGTGTCATCTTGCAGACTCCTCCAGCAGCTCAACTGTTCAGATTTGTTCTTTGAAAATTAAACAGATTTGTAAAAACGGAAGAGCTGTATTTGTTGACTAGGGATAGAAGGATTTAAGGCCAGTCCACAGCTGGAATTGACAGATCCTGTCTCCAGAATGACACTTCACACAGAGACCTTCTCGTTTCTTAACTCTCTACCCCCTACCTCCAACTTTAATTAAGGTGGTTTACATAGCTAGGCCTTTTCAACCCCATATAGGGGTTGTTACGATCATGTTCTAATCTCGCATAGTACTGTCTTTCTTTCCAGGTGGTATCCTTCACAGTCCAGCATCTCTCTGGCCACACACTCCTCCCACACTGGACAGACAACTCCACCACACTCACTGGAAGGGTCATCATTTCCACTCCTCTCACCAGCTGGAAAGACTCATCTCTTTCAGCAACTTCACAGTTACTCGAACTCCCATGTGATCTTCATGTTTCAGAAGTGGTAGCTTTACCACTCCACCAGACCTCCTGCCCCAAAATAAAGATAAATGTTCAAAAGATTAAAATGTACAGCTACTGCATAAGCTTATGAGTTCCCTGAAACAGAGATATCCCTGGGGTGGGTATTATTTATTTATTTATTTATTTAAGAAATTTCTACCCCGCCTTTCCTCTGCCAAGGCAGATGTCCAAGGCGGCTTACAATATTAAAAAGGATAAAAATAAAGTATAACAGTTAACATTAAAAACAGTTAAAAACAGTATTAAACAATAAACAATCAAGATTAAAAAACACAATTTAAAAACAATTAAAAAATAAAATAAGACACAAGCCCCGTGGATCATAATAACCAGCCAGCCAACCTGTCAGCAATTAAAAGCTTTTTGGAATAAAAAGGTCTTCAGCCCCCGCCGAAATGTAAACAGAGAGGGAGAAGTACTCAATTCGAGGGGAAGGGTGTTCCAGAGTTGGGGGGCCACCACCGAGAAGGCCCTCTTCCTGGCCGCCACTCCTCTTACTTCTCCTGGTGGCGGCACAGTCAGAAGGGCCCCCCCAGATTATCTAAGAGTACAGGTTGGATTATATAGAAGGAGGCGGTCCCTCAAATACCCTGGACCCGAGCCGTAAAGGGCTTTAAAAGTCAAAACTAGCACTTTGAATTGGGCCCGGAACAGAACCGGCAGCCAGTGTAGTCGCCGAAGCAGCGGCTCGACAGAGTCAAACCAACGTGCCCCAGCAACCACCCGAGCCACCGCGTTCTGTACTAGTTGTAATTTCCGGACCGTCTTCAAAGGCAGCCCCACGTAGAGCGCATTGCAATAATCTAATCTTGATGTCACTAGGGCATGGGTCACTGTGGCCAGGTCCGCACAGCTCAGGTACGGCCGCAGCTGGCGGATCAGCCGAAGCTGAGCAAAGGCTCCCCTGGCCACCGCCACCACCTGGGACTCCAGGTGTAGCTGTGAATCCAGGAGAACCCCCAAGCTGCGAACCTGCTCCTTCAGAGGAAGTGCGACCCCATTCAGAGCAGGACGATAGTCCAATACCCGAGCTGTGGATTTCCGAACCAAAAGCACCTCTGTCTTATCCGGATTTAATTTCAGCTTGTTCGCCCGCATCCAGCCCCCAACTGCCTCCAGACAGCGATCCAGGACCTCAACCGCCTCCTCAGCATCAGGGGGAAAGGAGAGATAAAGTTGGGTGTCATCAGCATATTGATGGCACCCCACTCCGAACCCCCGGATGACCTCTCCCAGCGGTTTCATGTAGATGTTAAACAGCATGGGGGATAAGATGGAACCTTGCGGCACCCCGAACCTAAGAGGTCGGGGTGCCGAACAAGAGTCCCCCAGCACCACCTTCTGGGATCTGTCAGCCAGGAAGGAGCGGAACCACTTCAAAACAGTGCCTCCAAGCCCCAACCCGGCCAATCGACCCAGAAGGACACCATGGTCGATGGTGTCGAAAGCCGCCGAGAGGTCCAGCAGGACTAACAGGGTCGCACTTCCCCCGTCCATCCCCCGGTGCAGGTCATCCACCAAGGCGACCAAGGCAGTCTCCGTCCCGAACCCCGGCCTGAAGCCAGATTGGAATGGGTCCAGATAATCCGTTTCCTCCAGAACCCTCTGAAGCTGGGACGCCACCACCCGCTCAATCACCTTGCCCAGAAATGGGATATTGGATACTGGCCGAAAGTTGTTTAAATTTGAGGGATCCAGGGAGGGCTTCTTCAGGAGGGGGCGAACCACCGCCCGCTTCAAAGCAGGCGGGAGCACCCCCTCCTTCAGAGATGCATTCACCACCCTCCCCGTCCACTCGGTCAGCCCTCCCCGGGCAGCTCTAATTAGCCATGCCGGGCAAGGGTCGAGCGGGCAAGCAGCAGGTCTCACACTCCAGAGAATCCTGTCCACATCCTCAGGCTCTACAAACTGAAAAGAATCCCAAATGATAGGATAGACAGGTTCCCCGGGGACATCACTAGATCTGCCCACAGCAGCGTCCAAGTCATGCCGGATCTGATCGACCTTGTCTGCAAAATGTCTAGCAAACTCGTCACAGCGAGCCTCCGTGTGCTCCTCCCTACCAGTAAGGGGGGCAAGATGTAACAGATTGCGGACCACACGGAAGAGCTCAGCCGGACGGTTCTCTGCAGACGCAATGGTGGCAGAGAGGTGAGCTCTCTTCGCCACCACCATTGCTCTGGAATAAGCTTTTAATTGGGCCTTAGCCTGTGTCCGGTCAGATTCGGCACGAGTCTTTCGCCACCGACGCTCTAGTCGTCTGCTCTGTCGCTTCATCGTTCGCAGCTCCTCAGAAAACCAAGGAGCGGCTCTGATTCTGCGACTGGGCAGAGGACGCTCAGGAGCAATCTCATCCAGGGCCCTGGCCATCTCCATATTCCAGAGGTCCACCAGGGCACCGGGTGGATCTCCAACTCTGGCAACAGGAAAATCCCCCAGAGCCCTCAGGAATCCGTCTGGATCCATCAGCTCCGAGGGCGGATCATAGAATGTGATCCCCCGCCATTGCAGAGGTGAGAAGCCGCAACAAGCCTAAATCCCACCAGACAGTGATCTGTCCATGACAAAGGAGTGATCTTAATCTCCTCCACCTCCAGATCACCATCAACCTGCCCCGCAGTAAACACCAGGTCCAGCGTGTGTCCCGCCTCATGTGTCGGGGCAGATATTCTTTGAGACAGACCCATGGTTGCCATGGAGGCCATGAAGTCCTGAGCTGCAGATGTTGCCGGGGCCTCGGCATGGACATTAAAGTCCCCCAACACCAGAAGGCGGGGACTTTACCACCTGCTGTGGCATTTTCCTGGAGGAGCTTGCCTTTCCAGAAATGTGGGGGTGACATAATGACATAATCACAGTGCCTCACCCTTTTGTGCCATGATATTGCTTTAAAAGTGATAAGCCTACTTTCAGACTGCCTCCATATTGTGGTCTTCGGCCTGCAGCGTGCCCAGTCACTTTGTGTTCTCGGCAGCAAGCTGAGAAAACACAATTGTCAGCAAGAACGGTGAGGCAAGTGGACTGAAGATTGCCTAACAAAGACTCAATAATTGTGGTGTCAACCCTTTCCCCCCCCCCCAGTGATACCCGGTGTGGTCTACACCTACTGCACCCCTAGTGACGCCACTGCCTGCAAACAAGCCTATATGTACTCACACGCATGTATTTGTAACTATCCCATACAGATTACCCTAACACAATGTTACCCTACAATGTTACCCTACAATGTTCCCTATCATTCCAAAGCGTACATTGGGGGGGATGCATTTGGAAGGGCAGAGTTGAGGGTGCCACAAATGCTCCCTTGCCCATGGGCCTAGAAGAAACACTGGAGTAAACTGGGACTGTGCTACTTATGAGACTTCTGTGATCTCAAATGGGGTTGTTTGTAACTTGAAGCTTTGGAAAAAAATGTTCAAAAGAAGTGGTCTCCCTAGGTTTTTTTTTTTTTATTGGTCTCTTGCCTCGGGCAGAGGCGGATCTAAGGGGGGGGGCAAATCTGTAAGTTTTGCAAGAAACCCTGTCATGTAAATCCCTCCTCTCCCTTGCTGCTGTAGCCAGTAAGCAACGCCAAGATGTTGCTGTTCCCTGTGAGGATTGGCTAGAACAGTGCAGGAGAGGAGTGTTTTCCATTGCAAGGTAAGGCTTCTTGCAAAACTTACAGATTTGCCCCCACCTTAGATTCGCCTCTGGCCTCAGGAGCTCAGTCCCCAATACCCAAGAGGTCCTTTTTAGCTAGTACAAGTTCAGTTTTGCCCTAGGTATTCTTTCCCCAACCAGAGGTATTTTTCATACATCCTCTTTGAGATACCTCTGCACAGGATATTTAGCCCATTCATTCAGCTTGTTCAAGCCACGCAACTACCTGTAACAATTCCTCACTACAGAAAGGGAGAAGGAGCCACAGGCTCAGTCTGAGGAAATGCAAGCCACACAGGGGAAGGAGCGAGACAAACACAGAAAACATGGCACATTCGGATGTCCTGGCTTCCTTCCCAACTTTCCAGTTTAGTGCTATTCACTTAGAATAGGCACATATTCCCTTTAATCAGGCCTACTCAATTTTCAATTCAAAAAACCTTTATTGGCATAACAGAAGAAACACAACCTAACCAATAATCTTTAAAATTTCAGACAGATACATGGCAACATTCAGTGTGATAGCAGGCTGGTAATCGCACAAGAGAAAAGAAATAGTGTCAGAGGAGGAAAGAGAGAGAGTAAGAAGAATAGGTTGGAGAAAAAAAACACGAAGAGAGTGATGAGAAGGACAGTGTAAAAGGATATGTTGAAGAGAATCAGGGGAAGTGTGACAAAAAAACCAGATTCTTAGGTCTCGTGGAATCCGAGAGAAGCGCCCAAGATGGTAAGCCGTAGGAAATATGTTTAAGCGTGCCAGCATAAAGGCTCTGCGTTGAAAGGGATTTGTTAGTTGAGTAAAGTAGTTAAGGGGACGACCACCAGAGGGGGGAAGATCAAAAAAAGAGGGGGAACAGATTGGGTTCATATGCGCATTCAACTCCTCCAATTCATGTTGGTAGAGTTGATATTTTATGCGACTATGGGCAGCTTCCAAGGGAGTATCAAATAAGGATTCTAAAGAAATGCCAAGTGAAGAAAGTTTAGTTTCAAAAATGTGAAACCAATTGAATCTATAGGGATCCTTTAAAATAGCAAATAATAAGGAGTTATTAGAAAGACGAAGAAAAAGGCGCAACCAATATTTGAAAGAAATTGACCATGCCACCGTAGATGGTAGATGAATACCTAATTCAGAAAAAATAGTAGAAGAATTGACTACGTTGGGGATACCCATAATTTTCCTAAGAAAAGCAGTAATAGAAGTGTTAAGATTGTTAGAGAAAGCAGTAATCCATATGGGGACCCCATAGAGAAAGTAAGAAAGCAATTTGAGATGATAGATTTCTAAAGCAGCCGGGACATACTGATTTCCAGATGAATAGTGAAATTTAGAGATGGCCAATCAGGCCTACTCTCAATGCACTGGGAGAGAGTGTTCTGGGAAGGAGGAGCCAACTGGCTTTGGACCTTGCCAAGCCAATGAAATGGTTCTGGCTCTCTGACTAGGCTCTTGCTATGCTAATATTATAAAGAAGAAGGAAGTAATGAAGTGAAAACCGTAGTAATGCAGGAATTATTTTCCATGTTAAATGTATAGACAAGCACCAAGCCTCCACCGAAATATTTGATCCCTGGAAGGGCTCTCTTTGCAAGTGTCCCTTGCAGTTTTGGAAGATTTAAGGGCCCAGCATAACTATCCAGGCTACGGCTGAGCAGTGCAGGTGATAGATTTACTTGTCTACCTTTCCTGGCAGTCTATTTATCTCCTAACCAGCTGCATCACAGTTGTCTTTGTTTTATAGTTATGAATAATGTCTTTGTGATAAGGGAACTCCAAAAGTCAGGCAAGTTTGTTTTTCTTGCTCCCGATCAGGATCCCTCTGATGTTTTAGTGAAGTGAGTTATCCTCATTGGCTTATTGCTTCCATCGCTGACTGTCAAGTTCGTGAGCAAATTAGTAACGGAAATTGGATCAAAGTGAAGCATCCATGGTGCATTTCAATTGTGGTTGGCGCAGCAAGATACTGAGAGTCGCATTTCACCAGTGATCTGGGAAGTGGACAGATTCAAAGAAATGCCAGCACTATACTGGGCACCACACTGACTGGAATAATTCAAGGTTCACAAGTAATTCTACAAAGCCATGGTTAGAAGTCTACTATTTATTTTCAGGTCTATTTCTTCAAGTATGAACTGAGTGAAATGAGGTACACGGATCTTGTTTTCACAGTTCCAGGTTTCTCTTATTGGTCAGTGTCATCTCTGTCTTCTTCTCCCAATAAGGGAGTTCTGGAATGTCTTGGACCAATGACTCACACAGCTGAAGCACCTGAAGGCTTTGATTGGCCAGAAAGGGATTCAAGGGAGAGCAGGTTGTTCCTCCTCCTGCCAGGTTGCCTTTACCCTAGACCCCATTTTTAAAGGGCTGGTGCCAGCCCTGCCCCTCCATCACCAAGATTGTGCAATATGTCGCATGATTCTCATTTTGCAATAATCATGTGAGATTTTGCATGATCCAAGTTGATGGTGCCTGGGAGTGCTAGGATGGAGAGGCAGCCATGAACAAAGGGCAGCAAGTTTGGGAATTTATCCAATATACACTTATATCCCAGCTGTATTCCATGGTGAAATTCAAGGCAATGGTGTTGCTGGGCAGGGGGAGAATGATAAGTGTTTCAAAAGCCTGAGCTCTTGTGTAACGTGGATCCTCCCCCTCGCCTTCAGGGTGATTCACTGCTTGGAGAGCTGGCTCAGAA
>JAJKFI010027047.1:0-13891 GCA_029204185.1 Lerista edwardsae
TTATTATTATTATTATTATTATTATTATTATTATTATTATTATTATTTTATTATTTATTTGATTTTTACCCCGCCTTTTTGCCCAGAGGCACTCAAGGCAGGATATTTCAAAAGGTTCTGTTGGAAGTAGCAGAACAATGGATTGTGTCTGGAATTTGTGGGTGGAGTCTGTCATTTTAAACTTTCATGAACATTCAGCCTAAAGAAGCCATTGATAAACTGTTCATAAAACACTATACGTTTAATTTCATAGGCTATCTTTTGTTACTTTTTAGGTTTTCATCAACTTTGCGAGAGATCAAACTGGGCCTGATGCTGTGGATAACAGCTCCGATGTAGGCTCAGTCAGCTCTGACTCAACCAGCCAAGATTCTGACATAACCATTGTCTACTAAGGTTTTTTCTCTCTCCATATAATGATTACTTACTCATTTTGTAATCCTCAACTCAAGATCCCTGAATAGAGGCACCAACGTTATATCAGATTGGTCTATTACTTGCTTCTCAACTTTGGGCTTATGTGCTCATGTTGTATGTATGCCAAGGATGTGGAACATTCTGGAACATATTGCCTCCTGAACTTGGGAACTTATATTCTCCCCCCATGTAGTCTCCAAGTTCTGTATTCACTTGAAGAATAAGCTGGTCATAATGCTTTACTATCTGTATGGATTATGTCATTATTAAATAAAATTATTTAAAATCCAATTGCGTGATCAGATCCTTTATTTGCTAGGAATAGGTCCTTTTTTCGCCCCACATGTAAATAACTTGGCAAACAATACATTTTCTTAAACGTAAAAGGTAAAGGTTTCCACACGACCAAATGGTCTAGTCGTGACCGACTGTAGGGGCGGTGCTCATATCCATTTCTAAGCCAAAGAGCCAGTGTTTGTCCTAGGACAAGCTTCCATGGTCATGTGGCCAGCATGACTATATGCCAAGGCGCAAGGAACGCTGTTATCTTCCCACCAAAGTGGTCCCTATTCATCTACTGGTATTTTTAGGTGCTTTCGAACTGCTAGGTTGGCAGGAGCTGGGAGAAGTAACAGGAGCTCACTCCGTTACATGGTCTTGAACTGCCAACCTTCTGGTCAACAGCTCGGCGGTTTAACCCGCAGCGCCACCACAGTAGCCAAAACTATGCCTTTTAGAGATTATGCAGCATCTTCTGGAATATGAAACAAAAAATTAAGGAAGTTCAAATGTCATCTTGGGAGAAAACCAGGCTTCTTGTCCTTGAAAAATCAGCAACCAGAGCAAGGCCTCAGGCAAGGCTTCCAGCAGTAGAGGTGACTGCCAGTCTTCCTGGGGCAGCTCCCATTCACACAACTCCCACCCCTTGTCCTTTACTCTCTTCGTTTGTGCCAAGGTGGTTTGTGCTCTCTAAAAATCCTAATACTGAAATAAAAATAAATTACATCATTTAAATACAAGGAAATGTGTATAACTTGCTAGGATTTGTTTACATCTTTTAGTTGCACAAAATGTGGTCAGCCCTGGAAATCCTTTTCATCTTAGAAAATCATTAGTCCAAGACATAGCATCTTATCATTACTGAAACCTATTACACGACTATGGGTAATCTGTAAATTTTATATCTCTGTAGCTTACATAATTGGCTTACGAAAATTACAAAAAAAAAATCTGTTTTAATGACCATGAATTGCATTTATTCTACAATCTTATTTTGCAGTTAAATTATCTTCAGAAGTGAGATCTTGATTCAGCCCATAGAAAATCTGGATAGATATCTATGGGGCTCTACCACCTTTTGATCCTCCAAAAATTGCAGTTTTGAGTAACCTCTCGCACAGTGTTCTTCAATCTTGGGGTCATGAAACCTCAGTTCAAGGCAACTTACAGGAACAAAAGCAGTTGAAGAACTGGACTAGATCACCACTAGGTAAAGGGTTAGCACCTGGTGTACCCCTTCTGATCCCAGGAGATTGTGTCCCAGCCCTGCTCAGGTTCTCAGCAATTGTGCTAAAGTAGCTTTTACTAGAGCCAGGGCTCATGGCAACTTTTTAAACTCTGTCTAATAAGAATATTTGGCTACAGTGAACAGTGCTGGGAGGGTGTTATGGGGATGTGGAGTGGGTGATGACAAGGTGGGAGTGGGAAGATAGCGTCCAAGGAGGGGGATGGGATTGATGGTGGGTCCCCAGTCTCATACTTTATTATATTTGATTGATTGATTGATCGATCGATTGATTGGCTATGGCATGAAAAAGGTAGAAGACCACTGCTCTAGCAAAAACCCATTTGAAGTTGGGCAGCATAAGCCTACCCAAACTTTATTGGAAACAAGTCCCCATTGAACTCAGTTGCACTTTTGAGTAAACATGCTTAGAATTGAACATCCTGTCTGGTTTGCATGCATTGCTTATTAACCTGGCCACAATTACAAATGATAAATCTTGATCAGGATCTTGATAGCTAATATCACCCTCTCTAGAACTGCAACAAGCATTTTCGTCATTGTTGTAACTGGCTATTGAGGAAAATGGAAAATGTGAGCATATTCTTAAATGCTTCCTAAATTTTCATCCTGTTTTCCATTATTACTGTTGTTCCCGTTTTGTAAATTGGTTTTCTTGTTATCTGTTGCATATCGCACAGCATAAAATGAAGTGTTTCTTTGATGGTGGTCTTTCTGTAGCTGCAAAGGGTTCAGACCATGAATGCCAATGATTTAAATCCACTCTGTAATTCCAGGCAGCACATTGTTTTATTATGTCAGTGTCTTTGCTCTGCTGGTGAAAGATGGATCTCCATCCTCAGTGGCCAGGTTTGCTTTAATTTGATTGAAAGGGATGAGAGAGAGAGAGAGAGAGAGAATTCATTTTTTTCTTTTTTTAGATTTCAGTAATCAGAACCAGAAAATAATTAACTGCCTTAGCAAGTTGCAGTTTTAACCATGTGAATTGAATGTTTACTAGTTCTAGTGTTAGTGAGAATATTCAGTGTCAATACCATCAGCAATAGCTGATAATTATGAAAATCAGCAGGGGGCTGAATCTAGAAACATATACCTGTACTTCTCTTTAGGGAACGCATTTCCCTATTATTTCTGTATATCAGATTCCCTGAGAATCTATCCAGAAGATTTTCCTCAACAAACCAAATTTCAAGATGTCAGGACCCAAAGTAGCTCTTTCAGAAGTTATACCTAGACTATCAGTGAGAACACATGGTTAAACTGCCAGTCTAGTAACTTTAGGGCATGCACATCTGATGAGCTGATTGAATATGGTAAATGGGGACTAAATTCACCCAAATCAAGGACCCAATCCTATCCAGCATTCAAATGCCCATGCAACTGTGTCAACAGGGTGCATGCTGCATCTTTTGATCCCAGAGGCTTCCTCAAGGTAAGGTTTATTCCCTTACTTCAAGGCTGCATTGACACCGGGAAGTTGGATAGGATTGGACCCCAAGCGTTCCTACTTCACTGGATTGCAGATTGGGCTGCCCACTTAGACTAAGAATGAAACATCAGAATACTGTAGGTACCGGCTAGTTCTGGAACTTAGGAACTAGTTCGGCAGCATAGTAACTCAGGTGTTTTGTTTATATGAGTGAATTTGTCTTGAGGTTATTGACCGCTGGCTCTATACCTGAACTAACACTCACACAAGGCCATTCTGTAATGGGTCTTATTCCATAGATGTGCCTGTATGTTATAGGACAGTGGTTCCCAAACTGGTGGGTTGCTAGCCACTGGAGAAACTGGGAGTGGCCAAGAAATTACTGCAGTGAGGCACCACAGTGATTATGAACAGCTGCTGTGGCTTTTTAACATACCTAGGGGGCATGTGGCAGGCTCACAGCTCTTACTGTGGGCCTCTTCACTGCTCAGAAAGGCTCCTACCCAGCGATGGGATCTACAAATGAACAAGGGGAACGCTGGGCAGGACTTACGTGGGGCTTCCGCATGATTGGCTGCCCGTCCGTAGCGTTCTGCAGCTGTCCTGGCCTCGGGGGGGCTGCCCCTGGTTAGTGCGCCCTCCCCCCACTACTTGCCCAGGCACCCGGCGCGACCCTCACCTGTTCCCCGCGGCGAGCAGGAGCCCCCCCAGGTCAGGGCAGCCACGGAACGCTACGGACGGGCTGCCACTCAAGCAGAAGTCCCGCCTACGTCCCGCCCAGCGTTCCCCTTGTTCACTTGTAGATCCCATCGCTGCTCCTACCTCTGATTGCAAACCACTTCTGGGTTCACAATCACTAACTGGAAGATCACAATAGGAGCATTTCTGAGCAGCAGGAAGGCCTGCAGATGGAGCTGTGAGCCCTCCACACCCTCCATTGCCTTACCATAGCGCCTTGAAAAGCGCTTCCATTAATGCTGCAGTGGCTGTGATCCTGCAAACACTTACAACCCATGGACTTCAGCTGCTCAAAGATCACAACAATAGATTGTGATTTCAAAGAACTCTGGTAGCAGGTTCTGCCTCACTAGACGCACCCTCACAGCATGTAGCTGCAGGTACCTTACAAAGGCACTAATTCACGGCAGCAGTGTAATTGTTGCATCGCACTGGTGCCAGCGGCGTCATGCTGCCGGAACACTGGGCGGGAGGAACGGGTGAGCGGCAGCTCGCCTGTAGCTTACCGCTCTGTTTTGCCGTCTTTCCTGCCCCCGCGGGGGCGGGGAAGACGGTGAAACGGACCGGGATGCAACGGGCGAGCTGCCACTCACCCGTTCCTCCCGCCCAGCGTACCGGCTGAATGCCGCCGCTGACTGGTGCCCCTGGCAAATACTTACTGGGTTTCCAACTTTTAAGTCTTTCCATAACTCCAATCTATGAGACCCACTTTTAGCTTTGCTTGGTTTTTTTTTTAACATCATGTGCCCTTTTTCCTTAGTTGTTCTCCCTGATGCGCCTTCTGTTTTTCTCTCCCCACTTCTTAAAAAAGAAGTAGCTCAAAACTGTGCTTGATTGAAGCTGAAGCTCCAATACTTTGGCCACCTCATGAGAAGAGAGGACTCTTTAGAAAAGACCCTCATGCTGGGAAAGATTGAAGGCAAAAGGAGAAGGGGGCGGCAGAGGATGAGATGGTTAGATAGTGTCACCGAAGCGATGAACATGAAATTGGGTGAACTCCGGAAGCTAGTGGAGGACAGGGAGGCCTGGCGTGCTGTGGTCCATGGGGTCGCGAAGAGTCGGACACGACTTAGCGACTGAACAACAACAAAGCTCAAAATGATGATGGTAATATTGGTATGACCCCCTTTTAGATGGGCTGCAACAACCCATGCACGGGCCAAACCTTCCACTTGCAGACCAATATTATAGAAACCCGGGGGGGGGGGTAAGTTTTGAAACAATTTTGGCATAACTGTCATTACCTTGTGATTATCCTCAGGCAGATGTCTTGTACAAACATGTCTTTCACTTGAGCACAGTGGGAAATCTCATACTTTGTCGACTGTGATTCGTCATTTTCTCTTTCTCTTCCACCCCAAATCGCTGTGCTTCAAAGTCCTAGTTTCTTTTCCATCAATATGCTTTTGACCCCTGCTCCCTTCCACATTATCTCACATCAGACCTTCACAGAACCAGAGCCATTTTCTGGGAGTAAGAGAAAAATGAGTCTTAACTGTATGAATCATGCGGGCTCTACACGTTAATTAGAAGAGGATGGTGCTCTCACTGTGCTTGATTGAAGGACACTCTTGTAAATCACACATGTAAGTGAGTAATATTTATACCTTGTGCAATGGTTGGAAGCATCTAGGGCAATGATGTCAAGTAGGCATTTAGTAATTGACAATGGTGAGGTGAATTGATTGGTTCCTTTTCCTTCCTTGGTTAATATGGTACTTTAGATGCCATTTAGCTTTTGTTACAAGTTAAACAGAGTTTAGACCCTTCTGCAGTTGACAATCTTTTGAGTCCAGGTGAGAAATTTTTATTTGAAGCTTTGAAAGTAAACTAGAGAGGTGAACTCAGAGGCACATTGCAACTGGTGCCTTGGCACCCTGCTCTTTGAACTTGCACTGAAACTTACCTGTCTCAGTAGTATGAGTGGGGGGTTTTTGCAAGGAGCCTTACCTTGCCATATAAATTATTCCTCTGTCTTGCTGTTGCAGCCAATCCTCACCAGGAAAGCAATGCCTGGGCTTTGCTTACTGGCTATGGTGGCAAGGGAGCAATTTACACAGCAAGGTAGGGATCCTTGCAAAACCTAGCTCTCACCCCCCCCCATAGGTAGGGTTCCCAGATCCAAACTGGGACAGCGTGCCTCTATCTTTAACCATTGTATAGCAGAGGGAATGTTGGCAGGTGCTACTTTTTAAACCCTCCCTTGTTGAGCTGCAAATTCCCAAATTCTCTCTTCTATGCAATGGTTAAAAGTAGAGGCACTCTGTCCTACGTTGGATCTGGGAACAATACCCATAGGGATGCTACTGACTTGTCTCATAGCTCAATTAAATCCTATTGGGCAGCAGCCAGACCACACACACTGGTACTGCTGTGTTTGCAACAGCTGTAAAATTGTTTATACTGGCAGAATGCACTTTCCACCAGCATAAATGGACCTTTGGATTGAGACTTAAGCTAGGTTGGTCTGCTGAAATCAGAAGATCATTTTAAGAGGATCATCCTGGGTGTGCCTTATAACTCAAGCCATCCTTTGCTGTCACGATTAAATGACAGTTTAACACCTTCCAACTGTGCAGGTAAGTGCACTGTCATTTCAGGTGTTTGAAATCTTTTATAAAACAAACAAACAAACAAACAAACATTGGCCTCCTGATCAAATTACAGTGCTTTATGATAGTGCTGGAAAAGCAAAAGCCATTAGTAAAGTAACATTTTTCTTTAATGCAATTCTGTGTCCCTATGTGATCCTAGATCATTTGAAGCTGCAGGGGAGCAAATATTGATTTAGGCCACTGTAATTGGAGGCATAATCGCACAAGCAAAGAAGTGGGGCACAGCTTGACAGGTTGTTCTGTGTCTCTTCCCTTAGGACTGCACATTTCCACTTCCCTCAGAGGCTCCCAAGGACGAAGAAGGCACTGTTGTGTCATCTTGCAGACTCCTCCAGCAGCTCAACTGTTCAGATTTGTTCTTTGAAAATTAAACAGATTTGTAAAAACGGAAGAGCTGTATTTGTTGACTAGGGATAGAAGGATTTAAGGCCAGTCCACAGCTGGAATTGACAGATCCTGTCTCCAGAATGACACTTCACACAGAGACCTTCTCGTTTCTTAACTCTCTACCCCCTACCTCCAACTTTAATTAAGGTGGTTTACATAGCTAGGCCTTTTCAACCCCATATAGGGGTTGTTACGATCATGTTCTAATCTCGCATAGTACTGTCTTTCTTTCCAGGTGGTATCCTTCACAGTCCAGCATCTCTCTGGCCACACACTCCTCCCACACTGGACAGACAACTCCACCACACTCACTGGAAGGGTCATCATTTCCACTCCTCTCACCAGCTGGAAAGACTCATCTCTTTCAGCAACTTCACAGTTACTCGAACTCCCATGTGATCTTCATGTTTCAGAAGTGGTAGCTTTACCACTCCACCAGACCTCCTGCCCCAAAATAAAGATAAATGTTCAAAAGATTAAAATGTACAGCTACTGCATAAGCTTATGAGTTCCCTGAAACAGAGATATCCCTGGGGTGGGTATTATTTATTTATTTATTTATTTAAGAAATTTCTACCCCGCCTTTCCTCTGCCAAGGCAGATGTCCAAGGCGGCTTACAATATTAAAAAGGATAAAAATAAAGTATAACAGTTAACATTAAAAACAGTTAAAAACAGTATTAAACAATAAACAATCAAGATTAAAAAACACAATTTAAAAACAATTAAAAAATAAAATAAGACACAAGCCCCGTGGATCATAATAACCAGCCAGCCAACCTGTCAGCAATTAAAAGCTTTTTGGAATAAAAAGGTCTTCAGCCCCCGCCGAAATGTAAACAGAGAGGGAGAAGTACTCAATTCGAGGGGAAGGGTGTTCCAGAGTTGGGGGGCCACCACCGAGAAGGCCCTCTTCCTGGCCGCCACTCCTCTTACTTCTCCTGGTGGCGGCACAGTCAGAAGGGCCCCCCCCAGATTATCTAAGAGTACAGGTTGGATTATATAGAAGGAGGCGGTCCCTCAAATACCCTGGACCCGAGCCGTAAAGGGCTTTAAAAGTCAAAACTAGCACTTTGAATTGGGCCCGGAACAGAACCGGCAGCCAGTGTAGTCGCCGAAGCAGCGGCTCGACAGAGTCAAACCAACGTGCCCCAGCAACCACCCGAGCCACCGCGTTCTGTACTAGTTGTAATTTCCGGACCGTCTTCAAAGGCAGCCCCACGTAGAGCGCATTGCAATAATCTAATCTTGATGTCACTAGGGCATGGGTCACTGTGGCCAGGTCCGCACAGCTCAGGTACGGCCGCAGCTGGCGGATCAGCCGAAGCTGAGCAAAGGCTCCCCTGGCCACCGCCACCACCTGGGACTCCAGGTGTAGCTGTGAATCCAGGAGAACCCCCAAGCTGCGAACCTGCTCCTTCAGAGGAAGTGCGACCCCATTCAGAGCAGGACGATAGTCCAATACCCGAGCTGTGGATTTCCGAACCAAAAGCACCTCTGTCTTATCCGGATTTAATTTCAGCTTGTTCGCCCGCATCCAGCCCCCAACTGCCTCCAGACAGCGATCCAGGACCTCAACCGCCTCCTCAGCATCAGGGGGAAAGGAGAGATAAAGTTGGGTGTCATCAGCATATTGATGGCACCCCACTCCGAACCCCCGGATGACCTCTCCCAGCGGTTTCATGTAGATGTTAAACAGCATGGGGGATAAGATGGAACCTTGCGGCACCCCGAACCTAAGAGGTCGGGGTGCCGAACAAGAGTCCCCCAGCACCACCTTCTGGGATCTGTCAGCCAGGAAGGAGCGGAACCACTTCAAAACAGTGCCTCCAAGCCCCAACCCGGCCAATCGACCCAGAAGGACACCATGGTCGATGGTGTCGAAAGCCGCCGAGAGGTCCAGCAGGACTAACAGGGTCGCACTTCCCCCGTCCATCCCCCGGTGCAGGTCATCCACCAAGGCGACCAAGGCAGTCTCCGTCCCGAACCCCGGCCTGAAGCCAGATTGGAATGGGTCCAGATAATCCGTTTCCTCCAGAACCCTCTGAAGCTGGGACGCCACCACCCGCTCAATCACCTTGCCCAGAAATGGGATATTGGATACTGGCCGAAAGTTGTTTAAATTTGAGGGATCCAGGGAGGGCTTCTTCAGGAGGGGGCGAACCACCGCCCGCTTCAAAGCAGGCGGGAGCACCCCCTCCTTCAGAGATGCATTCACCACCCTCCCCGTCCACTCGGTCAGCCCTCCCCGGGCAGCTCTAATTAGCCATGCCGGGCAAGGGTCGAGCGGGCAAGCAGCAGGTCTCACACTCCAGAGAATCCTGTCCACATCCTCAGGCTCTACAAACTGAAAAGAATCCCAAATGATAGGATAGACAGGTTCCCCGGGGACATCACTAGATCTGCCCACAGCAGCGTCCAAGTCATGCCGGATCTGATCGACCTTGTCTGCAAAATGTCTAGCAAACTCGTCACAGCGAGCCTCCGTGTGCTCCTCCCTACCAGTAAGGGGGGCAAGATGTAACAGATTGCGGACCACACGGAAGAGCTCAGCCGGACGGTTCTCTGCAGACGCAATGGTGGCAGAGAGGTGAGCTCTCTTCGCCACCACCATTGCTCTGGAATAAGCTTTTAATTGGGCCTTAGCCTGTGTCCGGTCAGATTCGGCACGAGTCTTTCGCCACCGACGCTCTAGTCGTCTGCTCTGTCGCTTCATCGTTCGCAGCTCCTCAGAAAACCAAGGAGCGGCTCTGATTCTGCGACTGGGCAGAGGACGCTCAGGAGCAATCTCATCCAGGGCCCTGGCCATCTCCATATTCCAGAGGTCCACCAGGGCACCGGGTGGATCTCCAACTCTGGCAACAGGAAAATCCCCCAGAGCCCTCAGGAATCCGTCTGGATCCATCAGCTCCGAGGGCGGATCATAGAATGTGATCCCCCGCCATTGCAGAGGTGAGAAGCCGCAACAAGCCTAAATCCCACCAGACAGTGATCTGTCCATGACAAAGGAGTGATCTTAATCTCCTCCACCTCCAGATCACCATCAACCTGCCCCGCAGTAAACACCAGGTCCAGCGTGTGTCCCGCCTCATGTGTCGGGGCAGATATTCTTTGAGACAGACCCATGGTTGCCATGGAGGCCATGAAGTCCTGAGCTGCAGATGTTGCCGGGGCCTCGGCATGGACATTAAAGTCCCCCAACACCAGAAGGCGGGGACTTTACCACCTGCTGTGGCATTTTCCTGGAGGAGCTTGCCTTTCCAGAAATGTGGGGGTGACATAATGACATAATCACAGTGCCTCACCCTTTTGTGCCATGATATTGCTTTAAAAGTGATAAGCCTACTTTCAGACTGCCTCCATATTGTGGTCTTCGGCCTGCAGCGTGCCCAGTCACTTTGTGTTCTCGGCAGCAAGCTGAGAAAACACAATTGTCAGCAAGAACGGTGAGGCAAGTGGACTGAAGATTGCCTAACAAAGACTCAATAATTGTGGTGTCAACCCTTTCCCCCCCCCCCAGTGATACCCGGTGTGGTCTACACCTACTGCACCCCTAGTGACGCCACTGCCTGCAAACAAGCCTATATGTACTCACACGCATGTATTTGTAACTATCCCATACAGATTACCCTAACACAATGTTACCCTACAATGTTACCCTACAATGTTCCCTATCATTCCAAAGCGTACATTGGGGGGGGATGCATTTGGAAGGGCAGAGTTGAGGGTGCCACAAATGCTCCCTTGCCCATGGGCCTAGAAGAAACACTGGAGTAAACTGGGACTGTGCTACTTATGAGACTTCTGTGATCTCAAATGGGGTTGTTTGTAACTTGAAGCTTTGGAAAAAAATGTTCAAAAGAAGTGGTCTCCCTAGGTTTTTTTTTTTTTATTGGTCTCTTGCCTCGGGCAGAGGCGGATCTAAGGGGGGGGGCAAATCTGTAAGTTTTGCAAGAAACCCTGTCATGTAAATCCCTCCTCTCCCTTGCTGCTGTAGCCAGTAAGCAACGCCAAGATGTTGCTGTTCCCTGTGAGGATTGGCTAGAACAGTGCAGGAGAGGAGTGTTTTCCATTGCAAGGTAAGGCTTCTTGCAAAACTTACAGATTTGCCCCCACCTTAGATTCGCCTCTGGCCTCAGGAGCTCAGTCCCCAATACCCAAGAGGTCCTTTTTAGCTAGTACAAGTTCAGTTTTGCCCTAGGTATTCTTTCCCCAACCAGAGGTATTTTTCATACATCCTCTTTGAGATACCTCTGCACAGGATATTTAGCCCATTCATTCAGCTTGTTCAAGCCACGCAACTACCTGTAACAATTCCTCACTACAGAAAGGGAGAAGGAGCCACAGGCTCAGTCTGAGGAAATGCAAGCCACACAGGGGAAGGAGCGAGACAAACACAGAAAACATGGCACATTCGGATGTCCTGGCTTCCTTCCCAACTTTCCAGTTTAGTGCTATTCACTTAGAATAGGCACATATTCCCTTTAATCAGGCCTACTCAATTTTCAATTCAAAAAAACCTTTATTGGCATAACAGAAGAAACACAACCTAACCAATAATCTTTAAAATTTCAGACAGATACATGGCAACATTCAGTGTGATAGCAGGCTGGTAATCGCACAAGAGAAAAGAAATAGTGTCAGAGGAGGAAAGAGAGAGAGTAAGAAGAATAGGTTGGAGAAAAAAAACACGAAGAGAGTGATGAGAAGGACAGTGTAAAAGGATATGTTGAAGAGAATCAGGGGAAGTGTGACAAAAAAACCAGATTCTTAGGTCTCGTGGAATCCGAGAGAAGCGCCCAAGATGGTAAGCCGTAGGAAATATGTTTAAGCGTGCCAGCATAAAGGCTCTGCGTTGAAAGGGATTTGTTAGTTGAGTAAAGTAGTTAAGGGGACGACCACCAGAGGGGGGAAGATCAAAAAAAGAGGGGGAACAGATTGGGTTCATATGCGCATTCAACTCCTCCAATTCATGTTGGTAGAGTTGATATTTTATGCGACTATGGGCAGCTTCCAAGGGAGTATCAAATAAGGATTCTAAAGAAATGCCAAGTGAAGAAAGTTTAGTTTCAAAAATGTGAAACCAATTGAATCTATAGGGATCCTTTAAAATAGCAAATAATAAGGAGTTATTAGAAAGACGAAGAAAAAGGCGCAACCAATATTTGAAAGAAATTGACCATGCCACCGTAGATGGTAGATGAATACCTAATTCAGAAAAAATAGTAGAAGAATTGACTACGTTGGGGATACCCATAATTTTCCTAAGAAAAGCAGTAATAGAAGTGTTAAGATTGTTAGAGAAAGCAGTAATCCATATGGGGACCCCATAGAGAAAGTAAGAAAGCAATTTGAGATGATAGATTTCTAAAGCAGCCGGGACATACTGATTTCCAGATGAATAGTGAAATTTAGAGATGGCCAATCAGGCCTACTCTCAATGCACTGGGAGAGAGTGTTCTGGGAAGGAGGAGCCAACTGGCTTTGGACCTTGCCAAGCCAATGAAATGGTTCTGGCTCTCTGACTAGGCTCTTGCTATGCTAATATTATAAAGAAGAAGGAAGTAATGAAGTGAAAACCGTAGTAATGCAGGAATTATTTTCCATGTTAAATGTATAGACAAGCACCAAGCCTCCACCGAAATATTTGATCCCTGGAAGGGCTCTCTTTGCAAGTGTCCCTTGCAGTTTTGGAAGATTTAAGGGCCCAGCATAACTATCCAGGCTACGGCTGAGCAGTGCAGGTGATAGATTTACTTGTCTACCTTTCCTGGCAGTCTATTTATCTCCTAACCAGCTGCATCACAGTTGTCTTTGTTTTATAGTTATGAATAATGTCTTTGTGATAAGGGAACTCCAAAAGTCAGGCAAGTTTGTTTTTCTTGCTCCCGATCAGGATCCCTCTGATGTTTTAGTGAAGTGAGTTATCCTCATTGGCTTATTGCTTCCATCGCTGACTGTCAAGTTCGTGAGCAAATTAGTAACGGAAATTGGATCAAAGTGAAGCATCCATGGTGCATTTCAATTGTGGTTGGCGCAGCAAGATACTGAGAGTCGCATTTCACCAGTGATCTGGGAAGTGGACAGATTCAAAGAAATGCCAGCACTATACTGGGCACCACACTGACTGGAATAATTCAAGGTTCACAAGTAATTCTACAAAGCCATGGTTAGAAGTCTACTATTTATTTTCAGGTCTATTTCTTCAAGTATGAACTGAGTGAAATGAGGTACACGGATCTTGTTTTCACAGTTCCAGGTTTCTCTTATTGGTCAGTGTCATCTCTGTCTTCTTCTCCCAATAAGGGAGTTCTGGAATGTCTTGGACCAATGACTCACACAGCTGAAGCACCTGAAGGCTTTGATTGGCCAGAAAGGGATTCAAGGGAGAGCAGGTTGTTCCTCCTCCTGCCAGGTTGCCTTTACCCTAGACCCCATTTTTAAAGGGCTGGTGCCAGCCCTGCCCCTCCATCACCAAGATTGTGCAATATGTCGCATGATTCTCATTTTGCAATAATCATGTGAGATTTTGCATGATCCAAGTTGATGGTGCCTGGGAGTGCTAGGATGGAGAGGCAGCCATGAACAAAGGGCAGCAAGTTTGGGAATTTATCCAATATACACTTATATCCCAGCTGTATTCCATGGTGAAATTCAAGGCAATGGTGTTGCTGGGCAGGGGGAGAATGATAAGTGTTTCAAAAGCCTGAGCTCTTGTGTAACGTGGATCCTCCCCCCTCGCCTTCAGGGTGATTCACTGCTTGGAGAGCTGGCTCAGAA